>VUQI01060796.1:3540-14337 GCA_015106735.1 Paratilapia polleni
AACAAATAATAATAATAATTAGTGTTTTTTTTTTTTTTTTTTTTTTTTTTTTTTTAACATTGTTCTGTATACATCTCAGTGTGGTCTCAGTGTAGCCACTTCTGTCACATTCTCTCTCATTTCTGTCTGTTTCCAACACTAGCACACACATAAGCACACAAAGTATTTTGGGAAGATGTCCAGCTGCCGTGGTGAGTGACTAATGACCCCTTTCACAGCACAAACACCACATAATCAGAGATGCTGAGGATCTGTGTCTGCCCGCTGTCCTGTCTGAGTAATTACGCCAGGGACTCAATTAATCTACTACCCAACAATCAGCCAGGCTGTACATACTTGTTGCCCACTGCAATGTCCCTGTGTCCTGGTTCAGAGATGTGTGCGTCAGCGTTTTGCTCCTGCTATTTTATTTACAAAATTTGCAAAAAACCCTTTGATTCTGAAACAAGCAACTTCTCACCAATGTATGTGGAATATCACATCTGGCTGCACACCTAATAAAATGTCATGCAAAACTACTCTCCAGTCTACTAATTTAAAATATTCAAATCAAAAAGTACTCTGCAATAGCAGATTTGCAGACCAGCAGCCTAAAATGAACAGGACAATTTTATTCTGATTATTGGATTATGCAGATTGTAGATTTAAATGTAGTGGGTACATTTCATTGTGGCTCAGTCACACTAGAGTAAAAATAGGACGGCAACCTCCTTGTGACTAGGAAAAACTGGTGGTTGCCTGGTGATTGCATTGAATTTTTTTGCATTCAGTCAGCATTTGCAATTAGTTGCAGCGACCAACTGGACCAACCACTTTCAATCACAAGGCGATTGCCCAGGTTGCCTGGTGGAAGGTTTGTGAATAATTGCCATTTAATTTCTAAGTGCAAACAGACTGCCAACACGCTGCGATCAGTGTGAGTCAAGTCTGTGCTGATAAGTGCAACTCGTCTGCGACACATCTCTTTACAACAGGAAGTCAACTCATCCGGTTGTCAAATGTTTTTATTCTGGTTATATTCCTATAAAAAAAGCAAGTTTGCCAAGCGCCTATATCATTTTGCAGTTAAATCGCCATCCTGCAGCAACTACACTACTATTTGTGGAGGAATTTCTGAATTTCTGTTTCAAATCTACAAGGTTCTGGATGGACTTTGAATGTAGTTGTAGTAGCTGATATGCAATTCTGTTTAATGTGAATTTCCATGTATGTAGATGGCAACACATTTGTGATTTTTGATGATTTGTCACAGTTAATAGCCATATTATTACAAACAGACTGTATTTAATTGCCAACTTGACCCCATTCAATTGCAAACTGAAAGTAGACTGATAGCAGACTGACTCCATCTTATTGCTGTTGTAACCCCATCTTGACATCAAAATTACTTTGAAGGCACCAATTGACTGCAAATCATTGCAAAACTGGTCCCCAGCTTCAAAGCAACTATTTCAAAGGCAACAAGATCACAAGCTCATTGCACATGGTCACAATGATTTTGTTTGCTCCTCAGTCTGCAACCACTGTTTTCCCTAGTGTGACTGTAGCATAAAGGTCCTTACTTTCCTTACTTGTGTCTCTCTTTCACACCTTAGCTCCTCCCAGTGAGATGCAAGAGACACAACCTGTCAGTATTCTGAAGAGACTACAACAACTCATGATACACATATAAACAATTGCACTTTGTTTGCTGATTAACTAAGAAGAAAAGAGACATGAAGAAGCGAATAAGCCTGATGTATTTTTTATGTGAATGTCAAATACTAAAAACTCCAACTTTGCTGCTGGATCATAGAAGAGTTAAGGACTGTGCTTGCAATCATTTTTTAATGTTGTTATCTATGAATTTATCTAGTCACCTTACGATAACAAAAGTGACTTTCGTGTGACAACAAGTTAATTATTTATCACAAGCAAACAAAAGGTTGTTTCCACTTTGTTGTTGGAGATTAGGAGTGCCATGCAGACCTGAGCTCTACTGAAAGCATATTTTATAGAATTTTAAGGCATCTTTAGAATATTTTTGTGTATTTCTGGTGATTCATCCATGAGGGTTATTCATTACTAATTCATTAATAAAGAAACCTGCATGCTTGCTCTTCTTGCCAAGCTGCCTTATCTGACTCACCTTTGTTAAACAGAAAATACTACTTACCATATTTCAAACAGGAGGGTAAAATAAATTCTCTCTCTACCTACCTGCAATAAGGTGTGCAATTTGCACAGAAGGCAGCAGCTGCTCCTTTTTTAAATATTCTTACTAATATTACTCATATTCTTAGAAATTGAAATAATGATGAATAAAAGTTAAATTAAGTGTGTTGTAAAGGTTCAGTCAAGGTCTAATATGGACAGAAAGTGCACTGTCTAGTTCTTCCATGATGTTGGAAAAGCAAAAATTGTTTTCTTATAATAAATTATCTTACTCAGAATTATTTTATACTTTTATTTTATTCCTGAATCTACAGGAATAACACAATTATCATCATTATTATTATTATTGAAATGCTGTATCAAAATAGTACCAAGTCAAGAGATCAAATGTTGAAATTCAGAAATGTTGTTGTTCTTTTTGAATTGATGACAGAAACATATATCAGCAGCCACTCTAACATTTTTCATGTTTATATATTTTTATTCATATTTGTTCCTTTTTTTAGTTTCAACTCCAACATTAGTAATGAAGTAACTTTTATGATTAAGTTGTCCACATTTATATAACCTGCACGAAACAACCCAGTAACAACATGGGGTGAAGTGTCTAAGATTAGTAGGCAATCTTATGCTAATATTCATTCTCACATACTTATTTAGCTTAGTGTAAGTGTAGTTGGAAGTTCCTAAGAATTTCTCTTCACATCTTTTCTTCACTTCATGTTGTTTTCCAGGTCAAGGAAAGTATTTAGGAAGAGACACTGGACCTGATGTTTTTAAGTATACGTACAACCTTCCTCTTCTGTAATGCATTTATCGCAACAGGATATCCATCATGCTGGATTTTCAGGTCACTGATGGAAAGGATGGGAGGAAGCATAAATTAGCAGAATAGCCCGCTGTGTCTTATCTCAGCAACACTTTTCTTCCAGTCACTTTATTTTCACTTTGCCTTTATGGTAATTGGTTGCATATTATTTAGTATTGAATCAGAGCAATTTATCACTTATATTAACTACTTTTCCTACTCCAACTTTATCCCCTTCTCAGTGGTTCAAAAAGGAGTCCAAATAGACAATACAGCTCTGTTTTAGTGCCCTCACAAATCTACAGTTGTGTTTGGCAGGATTTAAATGAAAGTTGTTTGAATATATATTAAGCCAGTGACTCATCTGGGGTAGGTAGGTGGAAATTATTTATAGTTTGCTTATTTATTCCTAAAATTAAAAAATCATAAGTGAGACAGTTCATGTTTAGGACCTTGGGACCAGTACCTGCAAAAAGATAAATGCAAAGGTCCACTTTTTTGTTTTATCACTCAATTTTATCAACTATCAATTAATTGTCAGAAAATGATGAAAGTTATCAAAGTGAGATTTTATTGTTTTATCCAACCAACACATTAAAACGTAAAGATATTCAGTTTACAATCACAAAATACTGAGAAAATCTGCAATCTTCATATTCTAGGCAGGAAACAGCAAATGTTTGTTTTTTGTGCAAGAAAAATGGCTTCAAGGGTTGACTAAGCATGAAAATGGTTTACCATTATTTTATTATTTAAATAACTCAGCTCAGCTCTGCTTTCCAGTGCATCTCAAGTGCATTTCTGTTTGAGTTGGCTCACATTTACCAGCTTTGACTCCCATTAACATGTTGACATTCCGACCTCTACTTTATTACAAACTGCAACAGCATGGCTGGTAATGTCACCTTGTGAGTCTGTGTGCAGAAGATATGTATTGAACATAACAGATGTGCTCATATAACCATACTGATATTGGTATCAACCTCAGAGATTATTCTCGACAAGTTTACACAATTTATAACGATGGATCATGGATCATATGAGTCAAATTACATAAAAAAGAAGCAAAACATTAAAGTTGTAGTCATTTTATAAATATAGAGATTTATTTATATTTTTGACAGAATACAGCTTTGTAAATACTAATTGGTATATTTAATTACTACCTTTTTAAGTAATAGTTTTCTTTGATAATGAGAGCACATTAAATGGGTTCTTATTTGATTCTGATTCACTTCCACGTTATTTTGTGTACGGAAAGACTGATGCAGAGCTGTCACAGACATGCTTTGTAATCTTAGAAATGTGGAACACCAGCCCACCAAGCTGTGATTATTGCAATTATCGCCTCTCCTCAAAGCATTGTTTTGAGACAGGGGTATCATCCATTTTTAAATAATTAATTAAAAATGTCTCTGTCTCACAGGGAGTAAAGAGAGTGCTCTTTCTCTAGTAGTATGAATGAATTTGAAGAGTAACTCAGGGTCAACTCCATTTACAATTGATCTCTCAAGTGGCAGGTATTATACTCAGATGTAATTGATCTCCATCACTAAATTTATCATGAAGACCTTTTCTTTGGTGGCCAAATGCGCTTTCTCAAAGCTTTCCAGTATGCAGATTGCCTTGGCCTAGACAACGCTGGCAGTCCATGAGTCTCATCCAAAACAGAAAATTATGCTACAACGCTCGCCTGAGGAGAGTGATTAAGAGAGTATATGAGTTCAGAATACAAAGTACCCTTCATTTATTTATATTATACTAAAATACTACTCCATTTAACAATATTAAGGAATTTACTTTTTAAAAATGAAGAATTTGTCTCTAAAAATCAAATACAGTTTTATTCTTTATTACACTATTTGTCTGCGATTCCTCCCAGGCTTGTTTCACTTTACAGGTTCATTTATATATATAAAATTAAAACAAGCTTGAAATTAAATATAGTAAATATAAATAAATGGATTTTGGGGAGATTTTGGATTTACTTAAGTATAGATTTAATAGATTAGATTTTTTTTTTTATCTTTGCTTTTAAAAATGCTAACTAGTACTGGAGGGCCAAAAACCACATGCCAGGGCATGCAGTTTTTTTATGCTAGACAATATTTCGGTTTGTAAACTACCCATTCATCCATTGCTTATTAATTGCTTATCCAATTTAGGGTCGCAGGGTTGCTGTACCTATCCCAGCTGTCATATTTGAAAAAGTAGCTAGGAATAAACAGTTTCTATTTACTGGCTGTTGAGTTCTAAATGAGTTGTATTCTTTGGCCTCTAAAATCATCACAGTAATCAGTTTGACTACAAGTGAAAAAGAAGGTATGACTAAGTGTACCTTTTTTATTAAAAAATATCAGAGCACTCAGAAAATTCCTGAGGTGAAAAAAAAAAAATCAGATTTTACCACGTTATTTATGTGAGAATTTACCCAGGCTGGTAAATTTCAGGTCTAAATATTTCATGAAACCTAGGGTGAAGTGGAAACCGGGGTCAACAGGCCTCTGGGTTTTGCTTCATCCACTAGGCAAGCAGTTTTCATTCAACTGAGCAGATGACATCTTTGAGTCCAGTATCCTCTTCTCCTTAATAATTTTCAGTGTGGTAAATTAAATTGCCCTATCTCAAATTTTATTAGTTAAAATAGATTCATTAGGTAAAAACCAGTTATCTAAGCAGATTAAGGAACATTAAATTGAGGACTATGGTTCAAACTCAAACTCAGTACTCAAACCTTCACTATCTATGGTTTGACCTCTTAAATAGAGGCAAAACCCAAACAGCTGTAACTGCTTTTGCAATCACCTGTTTGAAGGGAAGTGTTTTATATTATCACTGAAGACTCTCTCCCATATAGCTAAAAGCATTGTTATTTTCTGAGCTCTTAGTCTATGGCATCGATTTAATTTTAGTCAGGAAGAATATTAACTCAGAGATGCATTCATTGCAGTTTTTTTTGTGAAGAATCAAAGAAATTCTTAAGATTTTTTAGGAGAGCGTTTACATCATCAGGAGTGTATAAACTATTATTTATATTAGATGTTTCAAAAAGTTGATAAAGTAAAATGAAAAAGTAAATCGAATCAGCTATACCTCCTTATTTCTTTGAAAAATCAAATTCAAACAATTAAGAAAAATTCACAGCAAACATTTGCTGTAGGACTGTAGTAGGGCTAAAAGTGTAAGCAGCATTTGCCTAGAATCATTAATTACAGTGACTGGAAATGCAAAGGCTTACTTTTTAATGCAAATGTCCAAGACAGCCCAGGGCATAGTAGACGTTTACCACACTAGTGCACCTGTAAATGAGGTCCCCTTGTGACTTGCTGTCAGTCTCTTTAACTTATCAAGCTAACTTGTTACTTCTTTGGATTCTCTTATTGCTTGAACTTGTTTTCTTTGTGTTGTAACTTTTCTAATGGAAACTTTTTCCTCGGAAATACACATCCCTTTTTAATGTTACTTTAAAAACAAGTCCTGAGGTGGCTGATCTGCCATACACATCTTGCAAGGTATTATTCACCATGATCATGGTAGTTATTTTAAGGAACAGCAAATATGCATGACAGCCAAATGACAAAAAAACAAACAAACAAAAAAAAAGATTTAAACGTGTAACAGTTTAGGAATTTAGAACATTTGGAGCAAATATATTTAAGAGACACATTTATCTTCTGACAAGGAGAAGTAGCTGCAGGTGATCAAAGTTAATGCAGAAGAAGAGGCAATGTGACTTATATTTTCCCTAAAACACTGATCCATACAGACAACAAGCATACATTTATAGAAGCAGTCCAATAGTGTTAAGCTCAAACAAATAAACTTGTGAAATCAAAGATTTATTCATGGCAGCCAAATATAATGATAAAACCTTATCATTATACTAAATAAATCTTTATGACAGAAGATATGTCACAAGAAGAAAAGCACTGATGTTGCCTGTTAATGATTAATTTGAGTAAAGCTAGAATCAGACATTTTAAAAAAAAAATTAATAACAAGTTGCTGTGTGAAATATTTATTTTCTGTCCCAGCTACTACAAGTTCAGAGTTCAAACCGGATGTCTTGGCTAAAAATTGAAGAAAAAAACAAAAAAACCCAAAAACAACTACTTTATAGGATTTTAATTGAATTGGTCTTTGGCAACTTCAATCTTGCTGCTATAACTGGTACAAGTGTTTCCCACTAGGGATGGTGAGATCAAGGTTTTTTTTAGGATTCAGATCTGAGCCTTTTCATATTGTACATGTCCAACACAAAATCCAATCCAGTGCTTAAATTACATAAATAAAAACTTTTAATGATTAATGAGCCAATCCACCAAAATACTAAATGACAGGTTAAGATGATAGGCCTAAATTATTGATATGATATTAAATAAGTTTAATTAGCAAAATGTGACTTCTGAAGATAGAGAAGAAAACCATACTCAGAGTTTTGGGGGTTACAGAAATACTTATTCCCCTCACAGTTGCACAGCAGCATTGCAGAATGAAGCTTATTCTTATTCTTAAGCTTATTTTACCGTACAAACAATTTTTGCCCTGATACCAGGATCTGCTCTGGCTACCTTTATTCCCACAGTTGTTTAAAACAGTCATGGCTGCAAACGTCACATTTGAACTTTAATACAATGTAATGTGACAGAAATATCAAAATGGCCTCACAGCCCTCTGTAATATTAAACCCTGGGCGACAGAAGTGTGCTTGTGTTTCACAAAAAGGAAAGGCACAGGTTTCATTGTGTGAGCCTTTGTTTTGGAGAGCAGATTGTGCATTGTTGAGAGCCACAGATTGGATGGTGGCAGGCGAGGAGGTTAACAGAGAGGGATTAATGACTTCAGAGCACTTGGTGCTGGATTGGCTTTTCACCAGCAGGTGAATAGAAGTAGTTGGAGGTCTCTGAAAACCTACTGTGCTCAGTTGTTTTTACACACTCTGGTAATGACCTCTAGACCAGAATTACCAGCCTCCTCTTGTGATCCTGGCTGAGCTTGGTGTTTTCATTGCATTTTGTTTTGCAGGATCATTGTGTCACATTTATGTCAAAAGTAAAAAGTGAGATAAAGGATAATCACAAGCAAATAATATAATTTCACAAGCACAGGTATTCAATGCCACTTGAAATTCCTTACATACAAATTCAACCTGCACTCATAGAACTGAGCAGCCAAGCACACAAAGCAGGCATCACTCATGTGAGAGTGTGTGTTTGGCGAGTGCTACAAGGGACCCATGCACTCGCAGGCCACACCACTCTAGAAGTTGAATTCTGCTTGGGTGAAGCAATCGGATATATAGTACTGTTCAAAAGTCTTGAGCCACCCCTCTATTCTTTTGCTACCAAGGAGCCAGACTTTCTTGTAATTTTTAAAGGGCTCTCGAGCAATAGTTCTCCAGACTTTCTGAAGGTCTTCTTCAGACATTGGCTGCTTTTTCACAAGTCTGGTCCTTGTACCTAACCATTCTCAGAGGAATGTGGGTTTTTGTTTGTTTGTTTGTTTTTGTTTGATTAGTGCCATTAAACTCTGATCTATAAATCATTCAAGCATAAGAAGAGGCACCTAACTCAGGGGTGAACCAGTGTTGTGTCTACACATAACAGAAAACTCAGCAAAAATAAAAAATAAAATAACAATTTTAAATTGTATCTTTAGGCACTTTGTTACTAGCAACCTGTTGTAAAAATACATCATTTGTTCCCATTTCTTTAGTGGAATCTACAAAAAATGCCAGAGATAATGCAGTTTGACAGGCATAAAATAGTATTTTTGCATCAACAACGTAATTCCCAAAGAGCTATTAGCTGGCATATCTCAGCATGGTGTGCAGTGTGTCCTTAAAGAATATGAGGACACTGGACAAGTGGAGGACAAAAGAAGATGAAGTGGCAGGCCTAAAAAACTATCTTCAGCAGATAAACAGTATATGTAAGTCATGTCCTTAAGAAATAGAAAAAAATCCAGCAAAGACCTGCACAGGATACAGAGATGCATCAAGAGCTGGACTGAAAATCAGTGGAGTGATACAGTAAATCCAACTTTAAAATTTTTGGTTCAAATCGCTGTCATTATGTACAGAGGAGGTCAGGAGAGAGGTACAATAGTGAGTGTCTACAGCCATCGGTAAAACATGGTGGAGGCTTGTCATGGTTTCAGCCAGTGGTGTTGGGGATCTTGTCAAAATTGATGGAATTATGAACATAGAAACGTACTGTCAGATTTTGTTCTGCAGTGCCAATGCGGTAAAAGCATACCTGGACAGAAGCATACCTAGATAGAAAGGTATGGACAGGTGGATAGGTAGGTATCCCACAGATCATTGGGAACCATGATGAAAATGCAAGAAGCTCAGCCACAGCCAAATACCTCCAGAAGGTAAGACAGGTGCTGAGGAGCCAGCTCAATGGTAGGAATAAGATCTGAGCCATCAATACATATACCCAGCTGGAATAATAAACTAGTCATACAGGAGGACATAGATGCCATTGATGTCAAGACACGAAAACTCCTCACAATGCACCGGGGTTACCACCCAAAGTCCAGCACCCTGAGGCAACTTAAAGAAGCAGGGTGAAGATTTGTGAGTGTCAGAGCCACAATCTAATATGAAACAAAGAACATCCATGAATGCATCAGGAAGATGGTACCCTGAGATGAGCTACAACCTTACCTCGGGCAGCTGAAGATAGACGTTTATGAGGAACAGATTGAGGAACCATAATAAAGACCAAGCCCCTGCATGGGATGTACCATCAACAGATCATCAAGAAATCTTACCAGTGACTAGAAAATGCTGGCCTAAAGGACAGCACAAGCAAGGCCTAAGAACAGGCCCTAAGCACCAGATCCATAGAGGCAGGAGTCTACCACAACTGACAGGACCCAAACTGCAGGCTGCGCAAAGGTGGCCAGCACATAGTAGCAGGACGTAAGATACAAGCTGGGACAGCATACACTGAGGCACAACCAAGTGGCTCGGATAGTGTACAGGAACATCTGTGCCGCATATGGATTAGAAGTCCACAACTCCCCATGGGAGACTCTGCTGTTGAGAACAACAAACTCAACAGTTTGGGGCGAAGGTTCTGTGGGACTTCCAGACAGACAAGCAGCTGCTGGACAACCAGACATAGTAGTGGTTGACAAGGAACAGAAGATCGCAGTTGTGATAGATGTGGCAATCACAGCAGACAGCAACATAAGAAAGAAGGTGCACAAGAAAATAGAGTAGTACCAGGGGCTGAAGGAACAGCCGGAGCAGATGTGGAAGGCAAAGTCCAAAGTGACCCCTGTGGTAAGAGGAGCATTTGGAGCTGTAACCCCCAAATGGGAAGAGTGGCTCCCCCCCTACTCAGGTATTTTTTTCCCATCTGTTACATGCAAATGGCATTGTGTGGCTACAGAGTGCATTTGTTCCAACCAGCTATCAACTGTAAGTTTTTATTTTTGAAATATTGCTATGTTGTATTGTCTGTTGTCCGATGTTTTAGTAATAGATAAGCATGAGATATACTGTATAATTTGAGTATATTTCAATTAGGGGAGATCACTTGGAAAAAAATGAACATGATTTATTGTGATACAGAATTAATTAATCTATTTGGCGATTAGACTTCGATGACCCATCGCGAGAGAGTGCAATCCCAACGGTGATAGGAATTAGGATAGGACCCCACGGAGTCTAGATGCTGGTGATGGTGAAGATGGAGATGAAGGCTTGGATGATTTCTGAGTGACCAGAGTGAGGTGGAGATGGGGAGGAGGCGGGTTGCACAAATGAGAGTCTGAAAGACAGAATGACAGAACAGTCATTGGAGGCTGATTGGCTCGCT
>VUQI01060797.1:4406-15852 GCA_015106735.1 Paratilapia polleni
AAGGAAGAGGAGAGGGGGAAGGCATGTTAGGAGGCAACGAGAGAGAAGGAAAGGCAGGAGTGTGGAGGTGAGAGTAGGGACTTTAAATGTAGGGACTATGACTGGTAAAGGGAGAGAGTTAGCTGATATGATGGAGAGAAGGAAGGTAGATGTATTGTGTGTGCAGGAGACCAGGTGGAAGGGACGCATGGCCAGGAGCACTGGAGGTGGATTCAAACTGTTCTACCATGGTGTAGATAGGAAGAGAAATGGAGTAGGGGTAATCTTGAATGAAAGGTATGTGAATAGTGTTGTGGAGGTGAAGAGAGTATCAGACAGGATCATGAGTTTGAAGTTGAAACGAAAGAGTGATGCTGAATGCTGCATATACCCCACGGGCTAGATGTCAGTTAGAAGAGAAAGAGGAATTCTGGAGCAAGCTGAATAAAGTGGTAGAGAGTGTCCCCAGGGGGAAAGAGTGGTGATTGGAGTGGACTTCAATGGACATGTAGGTGAAGGAAACAGAGGTGATGAGGAGGTGTTGGCTAGGTATGGTGTTAAGGAGAGAAATGCCAAAGGACAGATGGTAGTGGATTTCACCAAAAGGATGGAAATGGCTGTGGTGAACACATATTTCAAGAAGAGGGAGGAACATAGGATGACATGTAAGAGTAGGGGAAGGTGCACACAGGTGGAATACATCTTATGCACAAGGTGCAATCTGAAAGAGGTAGGAGACTGCAAGGTGGTGTGAGGGGAGGATGTAGCTAGGCAGCATCAGTTGGGAGTCTGTAGGATGACTTTAGAAATCAAGAAGAGGAAGTGAGTGAAGGCGGAGGCAGGGATTAAATGGTAGAGGTTGAAGAAGGAAGAATGTTGCGTAGAGTTCAGGGAGTCTGGGTGGTAGGGAAGAGTTACCAGATGACTAGGAAAGTATAGCTGAAGTGGTGAGGGAAACTGCCAAGAAGGTATTTGGTATATCCTCTGGACAGAGGTAAGAAGACAATGATACTTGGTGGTGGAATGAGGAAGTACAGGAAAGTATTCAAAGGAAGAGGTTAGGACAAAAAGGTGGGATAGGCAGGGAGATTAAGAACGTAGACAGGAATACTGGGAAGCTAGGCATATAGCAAAGAGAAGAATGGCAAAGGTAAAAGGAGTTGTGTGTGAGGCTGGACACTATGGAAGGAGAAAAGGGCTTGTATCGATTGGCTAGGCAGAGAGATTGAGCCGAAAAGGATGTGCAGCATGTGGGAACTTAGCTGTAGTCACTAGCGGAGAAATGACTAAACATCCTTCTTCTTCTTTTAACAGTTTAATGAACTTCTGTGCATTAATACAGGAAGGCACATGGGAATAAACTATTTTTATATCTTAACTAGCAGTGAGCTGACCGCTTTCTTCACTACAGTTAAGAGCTCGACTCAACCTTAACAGCACACTGCTGCCACCTTGTGGCCAGGAGTAGCTGTAGAACAACCAAATCAATTATCTAAAGCACAATATTGCTCTAATAAATTGTATCCCTTTAATTACTTAAACTTAATGAACTAAATGAATTACTGTATCAATTAACTTAAAGATACAACACAGCAGGTAAGAGTGATTAAGGATAGAGATGGAACAGTACTAACTAGTGAAGAGAGTGTGTTAAGAAGATGGAAGGAGTACTTTCAGGAGCTCATGAATGAAGAAAATGAGAGAGAGAGCGAGAGAGAGAAGAACAGATGGAGGAAAGTTTGTGAATCAGAAGTGCAGAGGATTAGTAAGGAGGAAGTGAGGGCAGCTATGGATGAAGAGTGGAAAGGTGGTTGGTCTACCTATGGACGTATGGAGATGTCTAGGAGACATCCTAGATCCTAGGTTCACAGATGACACTGTGATCTGTAGTGAGAATAGGGAGCAGGTGGAGGAGAGCCTGGAGAAGTGAAGGTATGCTCTGGAAAGAAGAGGAATGAAACTCAGTAGAAGCAAGACAGAATATATGTGAGTGAATGAGAGGGAGGCAGGTGTAACAGTGAAGCTGCAAGGAGTAGAGGTAGTGAAGGTGGATGAGTTTAAATACCTGTTATCAACCATCCAAAGCAATGGACAGTGCACAAGAGAGGTGAAGAAGACAGTGCAAGCAGGGTGGAGTGTGTGGAGACGAGTGTCAAGGCTGATTTGTGACAGAAGGATAGCAGCAAGAGTGAAAGAGCAAGTTTCCAAGACAGTAGTGAGACATGCTATGATGTATGGTTTGGAGACGTCAGCACTAACAAAAAGACAGAAGGCCGAGCTGGAGCTGGCAGAGTTGAAGATGCTGAGATTTTCAGTGGGAGTGACCAGAATGGACAGCATTAGAAATAAGTACATCAGAGGGATTCCAATTTGTGTATGTAAATGGGGAGTCACGGAGTTCTACAAGGCTCTGTGCTGGGACCAATACTGTTTATATTATACATGTTTCCCCTAGGTAACATTATTAGACAACACTGCATACCTTTTCACTGCTACGCAGATGATACTCAATTATATTTATCCATGAAGCCAGATGACATGAATCAATTAGTTCACCTACAGGCATGTCTTAAAGACATAAAGGCCTGGATGACCTCTAATTTCCTACTTCTAAATTCAGATAAAACTGAGCTTATTATATTTGGCACTAAACTCTGCAGAAACATGGTGTCTAACCAGATACTTACTCTAGATGGCATTACCTTGGCCTCCAGCAGCATTGTGAGGAATGTTGGAGTCATTTTTGACCAGGATTTGTCCTTCAATGTGCACATTAAACAAATATGTAGGACTCCTTTCTTTCATCTGCGCGATACTGCTAAAATTATAAACATCCTGTCTCAGAGTGACGCTGAAAAATTAGTTAATGCATTTATTACTTCTAGGCTGGACTATTCATTAATATCTGTGTGTTCTAAAAGCTCATTGAAAAGCCTTTAGTTGATCCAAAATGCTCCAGCAAGAGTACTGACAAGGACTAGAAAGAGATATTGTATTTCTCCCATATTAGCTTGTCTTCAATGGCTCCCTTTTAAATCTAGAATTGAATTTAAAATCCTTCCCCTCACATAGAAAGTCTTGAATAATCAGGCCTCGCCATATCTTAAAAACCTTGTCGTACCATATAATCTCAAAAGAGCACTTCCTTCTCAGACTGCAGGCTTACTTGTTGCTCCTAGAGTTTCTAAAAGTAGAACAAGAGGCAGAACCATCAGCTTTCAGGCCCCTCTCCTATGGAACCAGCTCCTAGTTTGTATTCGGGAGACAGACACCCTCTCTACTTTCATGATTAGGCTTCAAACTTTCCTTTTTGATAAAGCTTACAGTTAGGGCTGGATCAGGTGACCCTGAACCATCTGTTAGTTATGTTATTATAGGCTCAAGCTGCTGGGGGACTTCCTGTGATACACTGAGCATTTCTTCTTCTCTCATCTCTTTTCACTCCCCAGGTGTTTATATACCACTACTATTTGTCATTAAATCTTGTCTTCACCCCTCCCATAGTCTGTGTTTTGTCTTGTCTCCCTATGCTCTCCTTTTTCTCCTCCTTCCCCTGACCCCGAACTGGCTGAGGCAGATGGCTGCCCCTCCCTGAGCCTGGTTCTGCCGGAGGTCTCTTCCTGTTAAAAGGGAGTTTTTCTTCCCACCATCACCTAGTGCTTGCTCATAGGGGATCATCTGATTGTTGGGGTTTTCTCTCTAATACTTTAAAGTGCCTGTTGCTGTGATTTGGCACTATATAAATAAAACTGAATTGAACTGAATGGACTTTTGTAATTTTATTGCTAGCATTTTGTGTGTTGTACACCTACCACCTGCTTTCAGATTAAGCCAGCTGTCTGAAATGGAGAACACTGACATATAAAACCTGGGCTGATTTTATTTTCATATGTGCAAAGAATTAGATTTTTTGCAATTATTTAATTGGTTGTAACATAATAAGGTCACAATACGGTTCTAGGAGTGTTGTAGCTGTGCATTTGTTATGGGTATTCATCCTCATGGCTCCTGCTGTTCTGAAAATCTTCTAAATCTGGTCACCTTCTACTGCCCACATTTACTACTGGTAGCTTAACATTTTATTTATTACATATTACATACTGGATATAAATGTGCTTTTAAAAACAAGTTTCTAAATTATATGCTGTTTGAAATTCTTCCAGTAGGCGATTGTATTTTATCTTCCAGGTAAGATTTTTGGCATTTTTTGCCACTTCAGGTTCTAACTTCAGCTTCAGGCAATAGTGCACTAGATCGCAGGATTCACACCAATGCCATGCATTTCAGCTTTTTGAAGTAAATTTGGTTAAGATTTCAGCAATTCTATAAGAAAGGACAAAATCTGTATAAAATGCAATACTGCATTTTTAGCCGGAAAAACAATTAACATTTTTGACCAGAGTTAGATGAATAAATATGATTCCACTCTTAAATTGAATTAAATATAAACCTACAACCTGGAGATGGCTTGTTTAGCTTGGCATAAAGAAATTAATCAGTGGAAATAGTTAGCTAGGATAGCTAGCTAGAATAGTGTTCTTCACTATTTCTTGTCTGGGAGCAAGAACTGTATGGAATTACCAAACAAGATTAATAAGATAATATAAATGTTTATTGGTTCATAATATATATTAGTCTATTTTCCCAAAATAGCAACAATCAATTTTCCATTTTCATTATCTCTAAAGAGACTTGAGGGTTGTTATTCTTCGCTTGCTGGCTGTCAGCTTTTTTAAACTCACTCATTAAATCTTAATGTTTACACTGACAGAAATACTGAAACACAAACTTTTTTATTTTTTAATGTGTTTTAACCTCTACGCTAAAAGACTATTCTTAATCCCTGTAAACAAACATAGTGATTTTCTCATTGCCCATTGCTTTGTAGCTGACAGTTGGCCTCTAGCAGGCATTCCAGGTTCAGGTACCTCTCTTTTACATTGCCCACCCCATGAATTTCAGTCATGAAATTGGGTCAGTCAGTACCCAGTCACTTTGCATTGCAAAGAGTCATCGCAAAAAGTCACCAAATTTCACTGACACTGCATTGTCTTTGATGATCACACTACTGCCAGTCTTCACCTATGTATACACCCTTCAGTGTTGTGCAATGCAGGCTTCAAGATTCCACATCAAACTCTAGGTTTTCAGTGGGATCAGGATTCAATATCCCAAATCCCAGTGAGCACAGTGAAACGTTTCACTTCGAGCAGATAAACATTTAATTCTACTTTCAAGTCTGATTATACATCATTCTGTGCAGAGAAGGTCAAACATTCAAGAGAAGTATGATTGACTGACACATGTTTGAGTGGAGGGGGATTTCAAACTAAATGTATGGCCTGGGCCAATGAAAATCTGTATGAGATGATGTGATTGCTCAGTCTTTGATGACTGGGACTGATGAGTCAGTAAATAAAATGAGAGCACCTGCTTAAACCAATTTCAGGGGGAAAAAGTGAACTATCCCTGCACCTATGTGTATGTGTGCCTGTGTGTGTGTGTGTGTGTGTGTGTGTGTGTGTGTGTGTGTGTGTGTGTGTGAAGGGAGGGGCTGGTGATTTATGTAATCCAATTTCTCTGTGTTTATGTGTGTGTGTATATATATATCCACCTGAGGACAAGTGAATGCGATCTTTGCCTTGTGTTTCTCCTCTCCGACGGTTGAGGGACTAAAATGAACACCAAGCTGGGTGGAGGAATGGGGCTCCACAATGAGCTGAAACACACCCATACACACACAACAAACAAAAAACACATAGGGAAAAGCTTTCATGGGGACAGTAGGGAAGGGTAAACACACTCATACTCAAAGAAATAAATCCTTTACATCATACTGCTAGGAAACACACACCTTTTATCCACAAATAAACCTCTCCTTTCAACTCACAACAGTTACTCTTGCTGGTTGTTGGATATGTAACTGTGTTTTCAAATGTCTTACTATACTACATTGACCTTTTAATAGATAAAATCCAAAGCAAATGCAATCAAATATCCACTAAACTACAAAGGACATCAAAATAATGGCAAATAAGATTCCCTAGGGGCAGAAGCAAAGCAGCTTTAGATGGGTGATTCTAAAACAATGGAACAGAATAGTCTTATAATAAAGCAAAAATAAGGCAAGAAGGTAAGTGTGACTGTGTGTACTAACAGTTCTTCCTGAATCCATCTCCAGTGTGTAGTTTCTGGGATTACTGTTGGCTACGACCAGCTCCACAGTGTCAGCTGTTGCGTTAACCAGGGGAATGGTCAGTCTGGTCCATCTGAAACAAATGCATGCACACACAAACACAAGCACATACAAAGTGTTATTCAAAGTACATAATACAATCACTCAAAATGTAATGGATAAAAGAAGCTGCTGAAATCACAAAACATTCCCTCATCAAAAGTAGGGTGCAAGTAAGTTTAGTCATTTTTATACTTATGAATGAATGAAAAGACTTTCCTAGAGAGGAAAAGTAAAGAGTGAAAGAAAGACCTGAAATAAAAAAATGAATACCTGATAAGAGCTACCTAACCCAAATATTGCATTTAGATTTTACTGAGCTCATTAAGAATGTAATAATGTGCTGCTACAGTCATCATTCATTAGCGTGGTGGAGTGGTGAACTGTCTCTCTGCTTATTTGAAGCTCTGGAAGCACAGTTGTGTAAACACACATTTTATCTCTCTCTTACATAATTATGATGAAAAGCAAAGTGATTACACTAATGTTCTGAAAAATATACCTGCTGCTAGCTTTAATGTATACTGTGAACTCTTTCACCTACAGGATCCTGTTAGGAATTATGAGATATGTATAGTTGGCAGATGTGTGTATATAGTTGTGGTAAAAAGAAAGTACACCCTCTGTCAATTCAAAGGTGTTAAGTATCAGGACATTATAAAAAATAATCTTGTCCTTAGCAGCTCTTAAAATTAGGTAAACACAGCCTCAGATGAATAACAAAACATGACATATTATAATGTGCCATTATTTATTTATCAAAAACTTAGCCAAAACAGAGAAGTAGTGTGTGAAAAACTAGGTACACCCCATGATTCAGGAGCTTATAGAACCACTTTTAGCAGCAATAACTTGAAAGTAATTTTTTCTGTATAACTTTATCAGTCTTTTACATCATTGTGGAGAAATTTTGGCCCGCTCTTCTTTATAACGTTGCTTCAGTTCATTGGGGTTTGCAGCCATTCTTTTTTGCACAGCTCTCTTAAGCTCCAGCCACAGCATTTCAGACAGGTTGAGGTCTGGACTTGGCCTGGGACATTTCAACACCTTGATCATTGTCCTGTTGCATAACCCAATTTGGGCCAAGCTTAAGATGTCAAACAGATGGCCTCATATTTGACTCTAGAATACTTTGGTACATAGAGGAGCATGGTTGACTCAATGACTGCATGGTGACCAGGTCCTGTGGCTGCAAAACAAGCCCAAATCATCACCCCTCCACCACCGTGCTTGACAGTTGGTATGAGGTGTTTGTGCTGATATGCTGAGTTTGGTTTTCTCCAAATGTGGCACTTTGCATTCTGGCCAGACATCTCCACTTTGGCCTCATCCGTCCAAACCTTAGCCGTGCTATCATGTTCTTTTTTTTAGAGAGAAGAGGCTTTCTCCTGGCAACCCTTCTAAACAAGCCATACTTGTTCAGTCTTTTTCTAATTGTACTGTCATAAACTTTAGCATTAAACATGCTAACTGAGGCCTGTAGAGTTTGAGATGTAGCTCTTGGTTTTTTTGCAGTTTCTCTGAGCATTGCATGGTCTGATCCTGGGATGAATTTGCTGGGACACCCTCTCCTAAGAAGATTGGCAACTGTGTTGAATGTTTTCCACTTGTGAATAATCTTTCTCATTGTAGAATGATGGAATTTAAATTGTTTGTAAATGGCCTTACAACCCTTCCCAGATTGATTGGCAGCAACAATTGCTTCTCTAAGATCATTGTTGATGTCTTTCCTCTTGGGATTGTGCTAACACACATCTGAATGCTCCACACCAGCAAATTGACAAAACTTCCACTTTTATAGAGGTGGTCACGCTCGCTGATGATCAGAAGCACCATGCTGTTACTTGCCCTCTTAATTCCTATGAAAGCAATAAGTTTTTCAAACACTGCTTCTGCATTTTGGCTTAGTTTCTGTTAAATAAATAATGACACATTATAATATGTCATGTTTTGTTTTTCATCTGAGGCTGCTGTATATACCTAATTTTAAGAGCTGCTAAGGACCAGATTATTTTTTATTATGTTCTGATATGTAACAGCTATACACTGACAGATCTAACACTAACAAATCAAGGTTTTTATCATCTGGGCAATTAAGCTACAGCTATAGTGCTATACTAGCAGAATTATGTAATACTTTTTATAACCACTGCCATGACCTTAGAAGCCTAAAGCTCCTTTCAACAATGCACTTTGCAACATAATTTTCTGGCACCTTTACAAACTGATTAAATGTCTGAATAAGCACCTGAGTCACCTTTATGTAAATGTCACAGCAGCAGTCCCACCATTTCTGCAATACTTCTGACATCCTACAAGTCAGAAATGAATGTGGTCAGATTAACACACTGCAATGTGTGTTAATCACCTAAAATCTGAGTTTAAAGCACCATAGGCATCCAATTTAGAAGCCAATCCAGGTCCAACTGACAACTTATATTTACGTGTAATGTGGAAAGGCATTACCATTTACAATGGTGGCGGAGCTGTAGATTTCTTCTTTCCTATCAGAGTATTTTTATAAACCTCTAAATCTGCAGGGGATCATTTAACATGCAACATGTTCTGCCTTCTAATTAGTTCATGTTAATGTTATTATTTCATAATAATCTCTTAAACACAAATGCACACTACTTATAGGTGTGGGAAAAGTGTCTAGTGAAACATTGCATTCTACACTGAGTGTGTGTGTGTGCACCTACTTGCCCAGCTGGCAGCAGGCCTGTGGTAGTGTGAGGACTGGAGGAGGGAGCGCATAAAGTTCCAGGTGATACCAGAATTCTCCAACCAGCTGTGACTGGAACACCACACTGGAAACATAAACAAAACTTCTTGCTTCTTGCAGCAAATACATAACGTTGTTCAACTCAGATGAATTAGTTCCATCACCAAACTAAATCTGAGATCTACAGTATGTGGTATTCCAAGCAAAGAATGGTCATGGCCTTAAAGTCTTATTTCCAGGCAAAAAGGATTTTCTGTTCAGTCGAATAAAGACTTTACTGAACAGTATGCTTCACTTTCAGTGACAAATTGTGTAATTTTTTTTTGTCTTAAAGGAGGGCAGGTCAGCTTGAGTGCAGTGAGTCTCACCTGCCTGTGCTCTTTCCTACTCTGCCAGGAGAGAATGTAACTTTGTAGGTTTCAGTTTCCTGAGGGGGAACTGAAACCCAGTTGGCCCCAGACAGGTCGTCTCCTTCCAGGTACACATCCAGCATCAGTAATTCTCCTCCTGGGTTATTGACAGGGATCTCTATGGCAACTGTGCTCTGGGAGAAAAACATTTCAGAGACGACACCTGTTTTTGCTTTCCTGTGATGTTCTGAACATCTTTTGATCAAAGTGTAGAGGAGAGATAGATGACATTTCCCTATAAAAGACGCCAATGGCAGATTCACTACTTTGGGGTCTGCATGTTAGTTACATAGTAATAATAATCCTGAATTAAATTTCCCTTTCTTACTTTACTTTCAGTATAGACCATTTCTACTCTACCTTAACTACAATACAATTAGTATTAGACTGCACATTTGCATTCTTAGTATATGAAAAACGGTGTATTAAATTGAGAGAAGTCAAAGTCAACACACATCAAAAGGTTTTGTTGTGTTTTGGGAGAGTGCATGTGCTTTTGGCAAGTCAAGCTCCCAGTAGAAACTTCTGGTAAACGAATTAGAGGCCTACAGAGGCATTAGAATTAGAGAGGATTTGCAACCCCTTCCTCCAATGCTGTTTGAGGTATTCCTGTCAGAGGGGCAAAATGTGGGAGGTTAAAATAAAAACGAATGCAAATAATCTCCACAACTGAGTTACAGCAATTTTATAGTTTCTGCAAATGCAAGGGCCTGCTTGGGTGAGAGTAACATAAATTCCGTCATTAGAGCATGCATACGACACTCCATGCGGATATCCGCCTCCAGGTTTGTCTGGAAGACACTACATTACAAAGCACTGAGTATGCATGGGTCATTCAGGTGGACTCCAAGTGGACTTGAAAAAATTATAATAGGAACAACTAGTCATTCATGGTGTCTGCAGCTGCCAGCATGGGTGTCCGAAAGAGAGTAAAATCCTGGATGTACCCCTGTGATCAATGCTGCAGAGGAAATTGTTTCTAAAATACTTTAAGTAAAAACTGGGTGTTAACACATATGGGAGATACTAACCAGGTTTGAACACCACAATTACAAGACTCCCTGCTTACATGGATTTAAAGCAACTGGTGTGTGTGAATCAGATGAACTGTAGTTTTACTCATTTACCAGTGTAATCTTGAACTGAAAAAATGCACAGATGAAAAGTTCTGTGTCCAAGAAGATAATTTGCAATAAGAGGTTTAGTAAATAATAGCCTATTAAGTGTGCAAGTATGCTTATAGAACTTACTTGAGCAGAGCATTGTACTTTTATGATCTTGATGGGCGTTGCTGGTTCACAGATTATCTCAAGGGTGAAATTAACCTCATAGTGTCCAAGTACATCTCCTGAATGAGAGGCATGCAAACTTGACAGAAAATCAAGTCTGGAGTAATATTTCTGAATCACGGACATGGTACAACAATAAGGTTACCTTTCTCCTTATCTGCCTGTTGCATGTCATCAGTTTCTACAAAAGACACACAGCCTGGAAGACAAGATATAAATATTTAACTAAAATTGCTTATTTTAATTCTATAACTTTCAATATACTGAGGTTTATGCTTCAGTGCCAGAACACCAAGCTGGCCTAAAGGCATGCAAAACTAATTCTTTCATACACATCCAGCTATACCCCAGTATTCAAATATGTTCAAACTAATGACACTCAGATGGGAGTTAGCCTGTGTGGGCAAATGAAAGAAAATATAATAAGCAAATTAAGCTGACATTTCAGCACAGCTCACTTCAACATAACATACTAACAAACCACACAACCCCACAATATCAAAAACCCAGCTGGAAAAAAAAAAATCACCCATCTGTTTTCCTCGTTTCCATGGTGACACAGCTAGGGTGTATGAAGCGTTGAGACCTGGTTTAATCTCCAGAGAAGGAGAGCCACTCACAATAGATAGGTCTGTCACCACCTATGTGCATGCACACAAACACACAAGACAGAAAACCATCATCTGTCTCTCTCTCTCTCTCTCTCTCTCTCTCTCTCTCGCTCTCTCTCAGGTATAAGCCCCTTATACCTTCTGTGCTACAAACACTGCCAGGACCACACACACATACACACACACACACTCGCATC
>VUQI01060798.1:0-19150 GCA_015106735.1 Paratilapia polleni
GCTACCTTCGCCCGCACCGGCTACAGGATTTTCAATGGTGCGGAGTCAAGTCTCCAATTCATTGAGCTTGGCCTCCAAAGCTACTAACTGGCTACATTTATTACAAGTATCATTATTAATAAAGGAGGCCGAGGAATAGCTAAACATTTGACACACAGAGCAGGAAAGAGGTGAGACAGGAGAAGCCATGCTGACAGTGATTCGGCTACGAGCTAAGCTAAAAACTACGCTAAGCTAGTGAATCCCTAAAGACACAATGAGTGAATGATATGAATATAAATTTGCAGGTGATTCACCCGAAGTGTGCTATTAATAAAGCACGTGTAGGTTACACTATGAAAATAAGTCACTATGTGAAAGTTAGTAGTTAGTTAATCAAGCAACACAAGTTAAGCTACACAACAAGCACCACTGTGCGATGCAACAGGAACAGGAAGTGATACCTTGCCGCAGTTGGTGACTATAGCTTTAAGAAGACATTCCGTTTGATCTGGAGAACGTTTTCCTATGGTTCCCTGTTAGCCACACTGGAATGTTTCATCTCTGGACTGTTGGCAAACCAAAAAGCGGACTTGTGGGATGTAAAGAAAACATTCCCATGTGGTTCTCTGTAGCTCATGTGGGAATGTTTCCATCAGGATTTTTGAAGAGGAACCAGTTTCCTTCATAAGCTTCTCATAATACCCGCAAACAGAGCTTCCACCAGTGAGGGCATATACCCATGTGGTTCCTAGTTGGTCGCATTACAACATTCAAATAAAATAAAGAATACGTTATACCTGCTTCTCTATTTACCATTACAAAAATTCTCAGACTATCATGATGTGCAGTTCTTTCAAGGGTAGGGAAACATTCAGGAAGTTCTGGGTCCGATAATATAGAGTGTTCCCTGTAGATACATACGCTACATTCCTAACATTTGCAGAAAGCTTTACAGACATTAAACTGTATGTTCTGAGAACATCCTGGCTGGTGTGAAATGCATTCTAAACACCAAGCTGGGGCAAAACTGGTCATTTGACTTGGAAGATTACCACACTTACCAAAATGTTACCATTACCTAAATCTGATGTTTCCTCATGTTACCAGTGAGATGTCATTGTCAGCCAGAACAGATCAAAACACACCCCCGTCCAAAGGAAGCAGATTAATTTAGTTTTGATCAACATAGCAACGATTTTTAGTTTACTTTTGTTGAGTCCTGCCTTTTCCTCAACATGTCTTGTCCACTTCTATTTAAGAATAACTAACAAAAAAAAAAACACTTCCCAGTGTTTCTTTTAAAAGGCACCAGCGAACTCACTTTCTTTTGTAAAGGAAGTGGATTTTTTTCCGCTTGAAAAAGTCATTCCCACCTTACTTAAACGTGACCTTCATTTACAAACACAGGAAGTAACATCATTACACCAGGCAAAATGAGTTGTTAATTGTTAGCGCGTTAGTGATTAACACAGTGGAATCACAGTATGGCAGAGTTATTACTAGCTGTGTCTCAGGTGAAAGCCAAATAAAGTCGACACATTAAAGAGGTGTTACATATTTCACACCCACTATGATTAGCCATGTGGGAGCACAGTCAGAAAGACAAGGAACGCCAGTTAAATGATGTGAAGATTGGTCTCTAAATAAGGGTGTAAATGAACAAGACCTATAAAATGTAAATGGGTTCTTTTTTTTATTGGCTTGCCACATTTTCCAACTTACTGACATACTACATTAATAAAATCTTCAATTCCAGATTAAAAGTAAAATCTTATTTTCAGCTTTAATCATCTAGTTATTAGTTAGAGGGATAGCAAATGGGAAGCATCACCAATACTAAGAGAGAACTGGAGCTACTGTCTGCACGACCAGTGTATTTGCTGTGAAGTCTGCTTCTATAAATAGCTTATGGTAAGCGTTTAAGAAGAGTTCTTAATCTGAAAATACTGTACATTTCTGACACAGGATGAGCTTTACCTGATTAAAGTCTTTGTAGCAGTTAACATACCATCTATTTAGATCTCCCACTAATTCATTTTTAAGGAAATGATGAATGAAATGACTCTAATGTAAAGGGTGTGTCACCTATGTTGACAAACTCAGAAAGAATTACCACCCAGCAGCTAGACTAGGTCCTTTAGACTTTTTGTGGGATTTGTTTTTGGTTTTCCTTCCCATAGCCCTGCTCTCACTGGTCTCAGTTCCGCTGTCCCACTAACACAACTTTCATTGGAAGACATTGTTCTTCTGTATCTGCCAGTTACATAAGCATTCAGCTAATAAAATAAAAACACTTTTCTCATAGTGAAATAAAATAGGAAGGAAATATGTCCCCCATTACAAACAGTAGGTTTGTAACCAAGTATATCCTGTGTGCAGCCTTTTAAAGAAACTAAGCAAATGGCGCTCATTTTGGGCACTTTTGTTCTGGTTTTGTTTTCTTTATCTATTGTTGTATTATCTTTAGATTCTTAGAATTATTGTTGTTACTTTAAATATGTATTACACATTTCTACCTTGTGAACAGATTTTTTTACAGGTATGGACTTTTAATCGTCCATCCCTTCTTTCCTGATCTCTACAGCACAGTTAACATGAGGCAGCTTTAAAAGTGTACTTTATACATTCTTATTTTGAAATAAAACCCTCTTTTAAAACTTGATGCAGCACATAAACCAGTTTAATCCCCCACAGCGGCTGCGCATGCTTCGAAACAATTCAGTGTTTTCCCTCAGCCTAAAAAATTGACTTAAACCATTCAATACTGGCACAGGCAACATTTTGAGGAGATGCAAATGGTCAATTTTGCCAACAATTCTAGCCAACAGTGTTTTGCCTTTAAACTTGTGTTTTGTGTTGCCAGCTATGATATCCACAATGAGTTTGCCCAACTTCCCCTCTGCCTCTCCCCGCTGAATATATTACTGCCCATCTCTGTTGGCTGACAAAGTGACCCACGCATCATGGTCCTTAGAAGTGGGACAGAGTGAAGAGGGAGCCAGGGAAGCCAGCAGACTGGCTGTCTCCGCAGCTGTGTGAATACCACTGTTTAGAGTAAGACTGTAATTGACTCTTTATCATCATTATGATCCCACAGCGAATGAGGGAGCAGTAATCCCCCTGTTCTTCCTAGCCGCTTGTTTTCAAAGCATAAATTCCAGCAGAGGATTTCCACATATTTGGACAGAGTTTCCACGGAAGAGACAGGAAACTGTTATTGTGTTCGTGCATTCATTCTTTCAGTATTTGTCTTCTTTGTTTCTTTTCCTCTTTCATTCACTTTGCTTTCTTGTTTGCTTCCTTATGTTTCTTTTTCCTTCTTGTTTCTTTCCCGTCACCTTGTGTATCATGTCAAAGGAAACCGTGCTTCTCAAGGATTCATGATTGGAATAACAAGGACCATGTGCTTACATGAACTTAATGTTTCAATGTACAGTGCTACAGGATACACTTTTTTTTGGTTTATGACGGAGGTCGAATGTTTGAACAGCACCTAAACATTACCCAGAGTAGACGCTTACATTAATAAACCTTGTTCTCGCTTTGGCTAAAACAAGACAGACACAGAGAGAGGTCTGTAGCTGAGGCAATTATCATTTAATGATTTTCTGCTTTTTCCTTTTCCAGGAGCCATTAGCCTTGCACGCACCTGAAATTTACAGGGAAGAGATGTGTGTGTGCGTTTCTTCGTGTGTGTGTGTGTGTTTGGAGGTTTGTGGGGGTTGCTTGGTGGAAACAAGAGACAGAAGTAGAGCTCAAACCTGAAACTGCCGCATTCCTCACTGTCAATGCTTATTGACAGAGAAAAATGTATCGAGGGGTATAGTCAACATGGTCAGCTGAAGGAAAGATGTGTAAAAACAACAATATTCCTCGATTACACTACCAATTTTCAGTTCAGCTTTGAAATTATTTAAATAAACTCCAACAGTGGAAAAACAACCTAAATTCGTTAAATTAATTTATCACCAAAAACACTGTTTGTCATGACGAATATTAAACTCAAACTCAAAGATCATTTAGTTGCGGCTTTACATTCAGTTGTGTTTATATTCACACGTTTCTGTATGTACCAGTTATGATTAAAATGCTACAGTTCTGAAACATATACAGTCTGTTTCTGAAAACTAACCCGTTTTTTTAAACAGAATATAGAAACACAGATCAAGAAAAAAAAAAAATCCTTCTTTGAAACATAAGCCCATATGTAGAAAATCACAAACAGCAGTTTTTGACTGACCTGTTGCCTCCTCAGGTGTCCAGTAGCCGGATGTGTCACAAATGCGAGGTGAGGAAGCCTCATAAGCGTACTGGTGGAAGACGCCATCTTTCTCACAGTCTCCACAATTGACACCAGACACGTGGAATGAGGAGCTAGGGCGAAAGGAAACACATCTGCTAATTATGGCAAACAGGTATTTTCCAAACCAGAGCTACAATAATAATGGACAAACTTGCTTTTATTTTTATTCCACATGAAAGCTGAAACTGACCTAGAGGACACACAAGAAAGTGACACGTAGTCCCCATACGAAAAGTGACCATTAGTTTGACGACTTGTGGAAGAGGTCATTTCAGGCTATAGTCACAATAGTACCTAAATGCACTGCAGTAAGTCAACAAGGTGTATGACATTTCAAACTCTCCAAATATGGCTGAAAGGTTGAAATGCAGCCTTCTTTTGCCCACATTTAGAGATACAAACTGTTGAGAATTCATAATCCATTTCACACTTGTGAGTTGTTTATTCTTGTTTTTCTGCAGGTAATCTTTGTCAACTCATAAAGCCAGGAAGTATGACGTGACCGCTTTATTCTTACCAAGTGTTTTTGTCCAGGTGGTCTCAATGCAGTGGTGAATAAAAAAATGAACAAGACCAATAAAACAGTTACTGGAAAGTGTAATCAAATATTAATGCCACTGTCTGTTCTTGATTGCAGCCAGAATGATTTTAATCACCATACATTACATAGAAATAGGTCATTATACTATTTGCCAGTCATCCATCGTCAGTTCAATTAGAGGTTAACATTCATAATGCACTGTGTGTTTAATACTCCTACACTGCTTTTTTATCTAGTTGGAAGCAACACACTGGTGAGTCGCTCAGAACACTCAGGTCCACACTTGCTGTAGTCCTTTGAAAAGTACAGTGCGTAACAAATTTATTAGACCACCACCCAATGTAAGGTTGATACCACAGCTGCCCTAGATTAACAGTATTGGTAATTACCAAAATCATTTTTATGTTTCTGTAATGGTTAATCCACCAGCATGCGCAAAGTCTTTAATCTAAGTCTATGATATTGTTAAAATATAATTGTTGTTGTTATTCATGAATTTTTGAATTTACTGTTTTACAAAAAAGCAGAAAAAAAACAGTAAAGCACATTATTACTTTTTGATTAAGATATTATTTACTTGCATTCCTGAACAGAAAAATTTGTTTTAGTGGTTGAATGTTATGCTTGATTTATTTGTGACTTCTCAGAGAAGTCCAGTGTTCTGGCTCAAATTTGGGTATAAAAACATGAATTCAGTTTGAAATTCCTCACTGCTGTTCAAAATGGTAAAACGTCGAGAGCTCGCTGAAAAGGAAAGAGTCCACATTAAAGCACTTTGTGATGCTGGATGGTGTTTCTTGTTTTTATGACAGGTGATCTAATAGATATGTTAAGCACTGTGTTTAACTACATACATGTCCTAATGTAGTTAAATCTTGGTAGTGTACATCATGCACATTTATGTACTTTACAACATTCTTAGAATTATTTATCTACATAACTGATGAAAATTGCAGTCCTTTGTTAATAGTGTTTAGCCCTGCAATAGACTGGTAACCTGTCCAGGGATTACCCAGCCTCTCGCCCTATGAAAGCTGTTATTGGATAAGCGGAGGAGGATGGATGAATGGATGGATGGAGGGATGGATGGATGGATGGATGGATATATAGATAATCAGAAGAACCCATCCAATCATACCTTTGATAAAGTGACCCCCTGATAGGTGGGAGCCAGTAAATCGAGACAGAATCTGTGCTCTGGTCAGTCACTATGGGTGCCAGCGGGATGGGGGCAGGTTGACGGTCCATCAGCCACTTCTGGTAGACCAAGTCAAGATAACAGTGCATCCTGGCCACTTGGTTTGGAGTGAAATGGTTGGTGCAGTTGTCATCTGATGTCGAGAGATTAAAGGAAGAATCCAGTAAATCTTTGAGGATCAAATTCACACACTAGCCTTCAAATAACTGAAGTACAGAACACATGACTGGAAATAATTACTGCAGACATCTGCTGAGAGGAGGTGCAATTACACATGCAACAGCAATGTCCTTAATGAGCTTTTGGCAAATTTATAAGTGCATCAGGCAATGCTGGGGTGTAATAGTTTGAGACTATGGATAGAAATGACTAAAACAATAACAACATTCTATTCAAATGTCTTAATTGACCTAGATCAATCTAACAATACTATGTGAATACATTGACATCTGAAATAATACATTTATTTGTAGGAGGATGCACTTTCCCAGTGCATTTATATTTCTAGATACTCATATCACGATTCAGTCATATGTAACAGTTTCCTGTTATGTCAGAAATGACTGCCACCTCTCATCTCTCCTCCTTGTATCAAAGAGTTATTATGGGCAGTAGTTTAGCTCACAAGTTGAGCAGGTGACCACATGCTGCAAGGCTGAATGCAGTAGCCTGGGTTTGACTCTGACACGAGGCCCTTTACTGCATGTCTTCCTCCCTGCTTTCCTGTCTCTCTTCACTGTGCCATCTAATAAAGGCAAAAAAGACTCATTACCACCCCCTCTGTGTGTGTACCCTGTAAATCCATTGCTAAATTTCTGGGATTGTTTTGTTTTGCTCCATCAACTGGTACCCAGAACAACAAAGCACTTGTGCATTTCAGCCAACGCATCCTACTCAAAGTACCCCCCAAGAACACTGGCACACTTCCTCCGAATTTGTGTAAAAACAATGAGAGTGACAGTGAAACAAGGCCAGAAGAGGCCTTAGAAAAGCACTGCTTCAAGAATACACAGCCAAGCAAGAATGAAATGAGAACCATTCTTATTTTAGTCTGAATCCAGACTAAAATAAAAGTGCTCATAAGCAACATTACGACCCATTTTTCTTTTCAGTCAAGTTTATTTAGCCGTTTTCTGTTTAATTACAGTCTAAATGTTGTAATATTTTACAAAAACAACCAACAGCAATGTGACTTATGATATGAAATTTTTTCAATGCAATAATGGAAATGCTAATCACTGTAATGAGGAACATAATTTCATGAGCTTTTTCCAAAATTGTCTTATGTGCAAAAGTTTAATATTACTACTGCTATTATTAATGTATTTACATCACACACTTATAACACATTTATAGCTAAAATTAGTTGTTTGTCAACAACAGGAGCAGTGTAAGCTTTGTAATTATTTTCAATGAGCTATGATACGCAGTGTCTGTGTATTATAAAAGTATATCTATCATCACTCCTCTGTCATCACTGATTTGATTATGTAAGGTACACCATGCTGCAGTGCAGTCCTACGTTTGAGGGTTATTATTTCTTTTCAGCAATAAGGCAAGAAGATTTTGTTCCTCCACTGTACCTGTGTAACTCATGTAATTGCTGTACGGCGTGTTCTGGTAGGTGGTGACTCCACATGTATCGTTGACAGCTCCGGGGTCATGGCAGGCTTTGGATTTAGGTGTTGGGGCAGTGTCAGCACACAGATCTCCTGTCTCCATGGATGGGGTGGTCTCCTGCAAAAGCATGCGACAGATTCACATGAATGCATACAGTAAGCCAGGCTAGGCTAGGCTACATTATCTATTTATGTATCTGTTAAATGTAGCCTATTATTAGTTTACCATTTAGTAAATATAGCTTGATGTAAGGCTGAGTTGTTCCAGTCAGGAATAACTCCATAAATTAGCACCATCACAAAAAGCAGTATTTGGCAACCCTACCTGGCACGGGTCATCACAAGAGTCCCGCTCGCTCACCCCCTTGAAGACATGGTACAGTCCAAATATGTGTCCCATCTCATGGATCATTGTGTTGCGGTGGCCCTCTGTGCCAAAATAGGAGGGGTTCAGGACCATCCCACCTGAGGACAAGTGGTAAAAATCACAGCACTGGTTACAACATTAGAAATTTGCGGCTTTTGGAAAGTCAGCCAGACACAGAAAATGCACTGTGTTTTAAGCAGCAAAGTGAAAAGAGTTTGTGATTAACCACTGTGACAGGATGTAACTGTGAAGTGGTTTAGTATGCTTTTGCATTAAATTTGGTAGAAAGTTAAGCCTTACAGCCGGGAAATGAGGATTAATAAGTATCTGAAACCATTATTAAAGTATGCAACAAAAGATGGCAGATCTAAAAAAAAAAATCAGACACAGTTTGGGAGCTATAATAAAATGCCCCTTAGGTGGCAAGCAGGGTTTTTTTGCAGCATCCTAATAATCACAGGATTAAGAACAGATATGGCTTATTGGTTTTCTAATTAGAAACAGTGGGTAAAGACATTGAGCAATGAAGACATTAAATACGTAGACACTAAACAACAGGGCCTCCAGAGACAACTTGTCATCCACTAACATCCACGTTTTTAAACAGAGACAGATGCTGTTCAACTGAAATAAATGACTTGTGGAAGAACTGAATTTGGCGCTTTAATTCAAAAGTATAATTTTGGCTCTCACAGTATAAGCAGTAGCAGCAATGTAATACTCTGTATTTAAAAACAATCAATGAGACAATAAATAACATAATTATCAGCTGTTTTTGCCTCAGCAGCAACAATTGATGCTGTAGAACTAAAGCTGAAGCCGAAGCTACTATGCATCTCTGTGATATAGTAATGTCAGAGGAATAGAAGTATATATATAAAATGAAATGATAGCTTTATTGTAGGTTTTGATGTATATAATTTATGCATACTGTGTTCATTAATGGCCAGTTTCTTTTTCTGAGATCTCTAACTTGTCCAGTGACATGAGCGAATACATCAGAATACACAACTTTTAAACAACTTCAAACAAATACAGCAAAGAGCTGCAAAAAGGGAGTGTGAGACAGGGAATGGTAGGTTAAAAGTAAACATTCATGTCTGAATCCGTTCTTTAAAATTAGTTTAACACTTTAAACTAACTGCTAACTGCTGGTGAAAATGTGATTTTTTTTTTTTTTTTTTTTGGGCGGGGTTACGAATAAATTTGTTTTACTTTGACTATGCTGTGTAATATTATTTGCCAGTAAATGTGATTGTGTATAATGGACATTAGGCTTGAAATGAATCTGTTTTGCTTCCTCAATAACCAGCTCAATCTATAGTATAACATTTCTAAAAAGCTGAAGTTACCTGAGCTTAAGAGATAATACAGCTAAAACCTACAATTACATATTTAATCTGACCAACAGTCAAAAACATTTGTATTCATACCAAACTAGTGCATCCTCCTCCAAGGCTCTGTTTGGCCATTTTAAAGGGGAACAATTAAGCTTTTCGTCATTTTCTGTCATATACAAACTTTTATGATGCTATTAAACATGTTTCAAATAATGTCAGAGAAGTGACATGAAGTAAAGCTGCAGCTAGATAACAGCTGAACCGGGGTTTCACTGCTGACCAGGGCTTTACTGCCACACCTGTGTAGTATGCACACTAACCACAAGGCTATCAGGTCATACAATTTACAACTTAAGTTACAACTTAACAACACTACTATTTCATTATTGTTCATGTCATCGGATTATTTCATCAGTAAGTACACTTTCGTTTTTGAACATGTTATTTGTTTTGATATATTATATCATATATTATATCTTCATGTTTACTGCTTTTGAGTCAACTTACTATTGTGTTGTGGCACATGAAGAAAGAGTACATAAATAAATAAAGAACAGCTGCTAAGTAGGCATGGTCGGCAACAACGGTACAGAGCCCACACCACTGTTTGTTTGTTTGGTGGTTGTTGGGTTGATTATCCTTTTCCAGTGGAACGTGGAATAAAGATTTGAAAGAAGAAAGAGGCAGTGTAATGTGTCAGGAAAATCTCTGCCAGCTCCAATTGCTCTTCTCATCTAATTTGAAAGGGCCAAAGCAAAGGATGGAGAGTAAGGGAAAATATGAAGGGGAGAGAGGAACAAATAGGAAATGAGAAACTAGAGGAGAGATTGAGTAAGAAGAATAGAGAAAGCTGAAGAAATTGCAAAAAAGACATATGCAAGAAACATGAAAAACTAAAATCTGTAGTGTTAATAAAGCTCAATATAAATCCACTCACCTTGGTGAGTAAGAGCCTCCTTTGCCCATGGCCAGGTTGCAGCTCCTGCCAGCTCTTCACGTACCGAGTTGCTGGCAAAGAAGATGTTGAGTGTATCTGTGCCGCTCAGGTGTAGTTCCTCCTTTAGTTCTTTCACACTCATATAAGCCCTGTACATATTTAAAGAAGAGAAAACATGCAGACATTAGAATGTGTTGCAGTTTAGAGAGAGATTTAGTAGACTAAACAGACACAAGTGATGTATGACATAAGTATCCATAAACTGAAGTGAAGAGGACAACCCTAAATTACAGGTATTCCTGGTAACTCATCGTTAGGACTCGGCTGATCAACACCTGAGTAACATATCTGTTGACTCACTGATAAATCATCCAAATAAGAGGAAAGTCCCTAAATGGGCTATTTTTGTATACAGGTCTGAAAATCTTTTTTTTTTTTTTTCACATTTCAGTATGAATACATAAACACAAAAGAGGGGGCAAAAGTGCAAAAGTTTACATGTTAAGTTGCAGGAGGTGCACACACACGTCTGTAACAGTTTATTAATAATAATGGCAGCGTTTTCGGTCTTCTTATTGCTGAAACACCCATCAGACGCTTGACCTACCCCAGCATCCATCTGATTTGCCTAAGTAAAATCTCAGGATCAAGTTTGAACAAGCTGTTGTATTTGACAGTGGACTGAATTAAATTACAGTGAAAGCAACAGTAACCCATCTTGAAGGCACATCCTTACATGTGGGCACATGCTGCGGTGCAATGCATGGATGAGCTCTCTGAGTGACCAACAAAAATGAAGATTAACATATGATAATATGACCCAACTGTAGTATGTTGAGTCACTGCCAAGGTATTAGCTGCTTTGCCAAAAAAAAAAATTAACAATACAGTTTAACACTGAAAAAAAAATGAACCAACTCAGTTTGGACTTGGTGTTGAAAATGACACATACTAAAAAACCTGTAAGGGATAGTGTTAGTTTTTTTTATTAGTATATTGATATACTTTTCAAATAGTTGACTCAAGTCACTGATTTTTTTTTCTTATTATTGTGAAACTAACAAGTATGACTTTTAAGACTAAAAATACAAAAAAGTACAAAAAGTACACTTCTCAGCAGCTGCCAAACACCTTAATTAAACACTGTTTGTTCTTGTAGATTATGTGAAGTCACCAACAAGACAAGAGGTGCCATGTGTATTGACTAGATACTTTTAGTCAGTATGCTCCAGTCCAAGCAGTTAGCTTACCCTCAAACTAGAATAAGTGTTCCTTACTGGAAGTTAAAGGCTGACATTATCATGGACCACTTACACAGCTGTTTTCAGTTACGTTGCCTGATTAGTGTTCTTCTTTCTGTTACACTTGATTGGCATCTACTTGTTTCTCTTTGTTGCACCTGTTACAACTTACAGTTGTAGGGAGCCTATTGATTAAATTTAACCTTAGGTTAAATTATTTGTAGCCTACTTTAACTACAATACAGTAAATCGAGTCTACCATATATTAATATTATAGCACCACAGATGGACTAGAGTTAGTCCAGCTTACTAGCAGGGAGAAGCAGGCTTGTAGTTTTATGCTAACCCAGACTAAGAACATACTTGGCCTGTCTTGACTAGATGCAAATACTGAATCTTCTCATCCAACTCAAAACATGTAATATTTATTTAAAGCTTGGAGGCCTACACTCGGTGCACATCCATGATGTGAATCTCCCATTCTACCACATCTCAAAGGTGCTCTGTTGGACTGAAGACTGGTGACTGTGGAGGCCATTTGAGTACAGAGAACTCATTGTCATGTTCAAGAAACCAGTTTGAGATGATTTGAGCTTTGTGACATGGGGCATTATCCTACTGCAGGGGTAGGCAACCTTTACTATCAAAAGATTTTTGAGCAATTTTTGACCAAAAAAATCTGTTTGGAGCTGCAAAAGATATTTGAGCCTTATAATGAAGTTTTCACAGCCTATTACGTAAAATAGCCCACTAATACATAAGTGTAAATAATTAAAATCTTTACCTTTTCACTACTCAGTGGGCTATTTATGATTATCTGGTATTGGAACTAAATAAACAACATTTTAATTTTTTAACAACTTTTATCACCAACAAAACTGAACAATTTTGAAGTGAAGTAAAGGCCTACTGTGAAGCAGACTTGCTATAAAGCTCTACAGACCACACTGAACCATACATGTGTTTGTGCAAATGAATCAAATTAAAAGTAGCCTACTTTTACAATAAATAAAACATATTGTAGCCTAACAGCAAAAGTAACACGAGAGCGTTGGTGGTGAAAGCAAATCTGTCCACTAACAGTTAAATTCTGTTTTCCTCCATGACTTTTCTTTTTTTTAAATATTGAATCCATACCTATGAGGACTCAGGAGTAGCGACTTATGTGTATAGATCCATGCTGACCACTGCTATTGAGGACCAGCAAAATTAAGAGGACGAAATGCCAGGTGATAGATGTAGGCCATGACACACATGACATCACATAACAAAATCTTAAAATGTTTTTTAAAAAATTTGGTGTGTACACTACACATTTTTAGAGTTGGAGAATGTAAAGAATAACATAAAGCAATGATAAATGAAAATGAAAAACATAACCATTGTTTATTTTTATATTTGCATTAATGTAGGTTTTTGTCCAAAATACAGGGAGCCACTGGAATTGGGCAAAAGAGCCACGGGTTTGAGACCCCCTGTCCTAGTGGAAGCAGCCATCAGAAGATGGGTACGCTGGGGTCATAAAGGGATGGACATGGTCAGCAACAATACTCAGGTAGGCTGTGGTGTTTAAACAATGCTCAGTTGGTACTAAGGGGCCCAAAGTGTGCCAAGAAAATATCACCCACACCATAACACCACCACCAGCAGCCTGAACTGTTGATACAAGGCAGAATGGATCCATGCTTTCATGTTGTCTGTGCCACAGTCTGACCTTATCATCCGAATGTTACAGCGGAAATAACCACTCATCAGACCAGGCAACATTTTTCCAAACTTCTATTGTGTGATTTGTAGCCTCAGTTTCCTGTTCTTAGTTGACAGGAGCGGCACCCACTGTGGTCTTCTGCTGCTGTAGCCCATCTGCTTCAAGGTTCAATGTGTTGTGTGTTCAGAGATGCTCTTCTGCATACCGTGGTTGTAACAAGTGGTTATTCGAGTTACTGTTGCCTTCCTATCAGCTTGAAGCAGTCTGGCCATTCTCCTCTGACCCCCGACATCAGCAAGGTATTTTCACCCAGAGAACTGCCGCTCACTGGATATTTTCTCTTTTTTAGACCATTCTCTGTGAACCCTAGAGATGGCTGTGTGGGAAAATCCCAGCAGATCAGCAAGTTCTGAAATACTCAGACCAGCCTGTCTGGCACCAACAACATTGCCACGTTAAATCACCTTTCTTTCCCATTCTGAAGCTCAGTTTGAACTTCAGCAGGTCATCTTGACCATGGCTACATGCCTAAATGCTTAAATGCATTGAGTTGCTGGCATGTGATTGGCTTATTAGATATTTGTGTTAATCAGCAGTTGAACAGGTGTACCTAACAAAGTGGCCGGTGAGTTTACATTCAGACTGGGGTGAGCAAATTAGTCTCATGAGAGTAAGTTTAAAGACTTGTGCTCTATACTCAGTGTAGGGCATCTCTTTAGGAGAAGACAGTTTGCTTCAATTCATCAACATCCATCTCAGCCCTAAATGTTACTTCAAATCCTAACTGTTTAAACTGGTCAGGGCACTTCAAACCTCTTCCCCCCTACAATCCATCCCCACATCTTTCCCTCTCTGCCTGTGAAAAATGACCCCAGAGGCACTTTGATGTGTGAAGCCGAGTTGTTTGTTTGTTTTTCCTTGGCTGCTGTGATGTCACATGTCATTTTTCTTCTTTGCTTTCATAGCTGGAAAGCTATTTCACCTATTACCATTACTGGGTCTGAATGTCATGCAGTAGGGTCTGACTGCCCAATGCCTGCATCCCAGACAGTTTAGACTTTTAGCCGGGTCTGTTTTTCTGAAGCACCACAACTACTTACTGAAAAAAAAATCTGGCTTTTTGAGACTGCATGCGGAGTCTTCCACTGGTGTGTTAGCACAGAGTTAGGTCAGATTACTTCATATTTATAAAAATACATTCTGGTAAATGTATGAATCATGCATAATTTTGTTTGTGAAGTCTTGTTTTCTTTCATCACGCACAGGCCATGCTTTCAGAGTGTTTTTCTTTTTTATTATTATAACGTAATGGATTATTGTTTCATGTTGTATGTCTCGAGCAGGGAGTTAAGGTTTTATGTGATTGATCGGATTCAGCTGTGGGGCTTACTTTGTTAAAAATTACGAAGCAATCATCTAACTTTATTTCAGTCAAGGGTTTGTTTTGTTTTTTGTTTTTTTTGGTGAGTTGAATGCTCATGGTTTGATTTTGTCAGTTTCTCAAAAAAGAAGTTAACGTTTATGCTTTTGATTAGGCTCAGAAGCAGGTCTAATAAATATCTTAAATCTTAAAATGTTTAAAAGCACTTGTTTTCTTTCATTAGAAATATCATTTATATAATTTGCTCATTAAAGGGTTGAGGTTTGGCTTAGCAGAGCTTACATTGTTCCAAGAGCCTGAAGGATAGACAGGTGAGCATGTGACTGTAAGACATCAGCTTTCAGCTGGAATAAATCTAGATGGATGAAATGAGAAAATGGTAATCCCCATCCTCTCACACACCACTGTCAATATACCATTAAGTAAGGCACCTCTAAATTGGTCCAAAGTTGTTGCTCAGCAGCCAAGAGCCATACATGTCGGTAATACTCCTCCTAATGCAATCCCTCCCTCAGTGCATGTGTTGTACAGTAAATAAGAATGTGTTTCCATAGGCACTTTGCCTGACTAAATAAGGTTTAAGATTTAAGATGCTTCAGGGAAACCCTGCTCACACTACATTACTGAAGCTGAGTTCAGCTGAGGCTGCGTGCCGTATTCATCACCCCAGGCTATGCAATTACAAGTGACAGAAAGTTGATTGCTAAAGAGTTGACTCTTCAACTTCTCAGATTCAGAGGATGCCTCAGTGGAAGGCTGACCTGGCAAATAATAAATGGCTCTACATGACTGAAGTGAAAACCCTGGTTATGAATTAGCAAAATTTGCGGCGAAGTCAAACCCAGCGTGAATCAACAGCAGAGTCAGCACCAGCACTGTCACCATGCAAAGCTGTAGATGTGCATCCATGTTAAATATTACTGTTGACAAGTCAGTTACTTTGAACCACCAGGAATCCGAATACAGACTCTGAAAATGTCACGCCAACAGCGAGGCAAATATTGTAACATTTTATATACTTGACTTTGCACCTCACTTGCTGTTGAACAATTTTATGTGCTTTAAATAAAGTAAATACAAAGCATCTGCAATACAAGCAGTTGTTTAGAATGTGGTGCTAAGAAACGATACCAAGACTCACCGAAATGTAAGTCACTTGTATAGCTTCAGCATATAGTGTTTTTGTGGAGGAACTCAATAGAACATACTGAGAACCAGTCACCCACAACAAGCATGCTACCACAACCTGCAGTCAAGTGAAAAAGAAAGTTTGCACAAGACTTTATCAGTCTCTCACGCTGTTGTGCAGAAATTGTGGCCCACTCTTCTTTACAGCATTTCTTCACTTCATTGAGGTTTGTGGACATTCATTTATGCACAGCTCTCTTAAGGTCCCACCACAACATTTCAATCGGGTTGAGGTCTGGACATTGACTGGGCCATTGCAACACCTTGATCCTTCTCTTTTTCAGCCATTCTGTTGTAGATTTGCTGATGTGCTTGGGATCATTGTCCTGTTGCATGACTCAATTTGGCCCAAGCTTTAGCTGTCGGACAGATGGCCTCACATTTGACTCTAGAATATGCTGGTATTGGTATACAGAGGGGTTCCTGGTCAACTCAGTGACTGCGAGGTGCCCAGGTCCTGTGGCTGCAAAACAAACTCAAACCGTCACCCCTCCACAACATCTCCACTTTGGTCTCGTCCGTCCAAAGGACATTGTTCCAGAAGCCTTGTGGTTTGTCCAGATGCAGCTTTGCAAACCTAAGCTGTGCTGTCATGTCCTTCTTAGAGAGAAGCTTTCTCCTGGTATCCCCTCCAAATAAGCCACACTTGTTCAGTCTTTTTCTAATTGTACTGTCATGAACTTTTAATGTTAACTCATAACATTTAACATGCTAACCGAGGCCTCTAGAGTCTCAGATGTAGCTCTTGGGTATTTTGCAGTTTCTCTGAGCATTGCACGGTCTGACCTTGGGCTGAATTTACTGGGACATCCACTCCTCGGAAGACTGTGGCATTGTGTTAACACACACCTGAATGCAAACTGTCAAAACTAGTGCTTTTATAGAAGTGGTCACACTTGCTGATGATCAGTTAATCAAGTGCATTTGATTAGCAGCACCTGGCTGCTACTTACCCTCTTAATTCAGCGGTAAGGGTGTACTTAGTTTTTCACAGGACTACATAGATACTTGTGAAAACTTTTTTTTTTCACGACTGTAAGTGCCTGCTTAGGCTGGATATGTGGAGAACCTTTTCCATGAAAACAAAATGTCCAATCAAAGCTTAGCAACGATATCTAGGCATGGCGTGCCTGTCATGCAGTGCCTTTCTCCGTAAGTTAAAGCTCTGTTCAATGCATGTGTATTAAGAGCAGTACTCATCATCCACAGTTTGAAGGAAGCAGCAACCTCCTGGGCTGAAAAATAAAACCAACACAGAAGTTTCAGAAACTGCAGTTTCTCGAATGGCCACTTGTGTAGTGTGCTGGCACAAGGAGCTCTAGCATGGCCTCACCTTCGCTAATTCTAGTTACTGAACTGGACCTCTCCACTGTGTCTGTGGTGTTGGTTTCTTTTGGAGAATTTTAATGAATGTGACTGACAAATAACAATACAAATAATGCTGTAAGATATAGCCTGTCCAAGACGTTTGTGCTTTAGTTTTGGTGAATGAAGTGGTAGTATTTTATTAATCTGTTATTTATCACTAATTATCAGATATGTGTATCTGTGTATTGAACCTGTAGAAGTTTATGAATTACACTTGCTAACTTGCTAGCATTAGTTAGCACTCCACCCTCTTGCCTAAATATGCAGTGAATTCACCAGACTATTGCCTGGACAGTGCTCACATCAGCATGAATCTGTTTGCATTCTCACATGCAGCTAATATTTAGAAAAGTTCAGGTCTGCAGTATATTAGTGAAAAAAGCTATAGACTGTGTATATAAGATAAAAGTAGCCTACAAATCTAAAACTGTAATTGTAGTTTCTCCCTCAGTAGCAGCGGCTGACTCCTGTTAAATGCATGTAGATGTTTGCATCATCTACTCCCAGATTAGGTCTATATGCAGACTACATAGGGTCAAGAGATGTTTTAACCTCAGTATCCATCCATCCACCCATTTTCTCCCACTTATCCAATTCAGGGTCGCGGGAGGGGGCTGAGCCCATCCCAGCTGCCACAGGGCGAGAGGCGGGATACACCCTGGACAGGTTGCCAGTCACAGGGCTAACACAGAGAGACAGACAACCATTCACACTCACTTACACACCAACGGCCAATTTAGAATCGCCAATTAATCTAACCCCATGCATGTCTCTGGACTGTGGAAGGAAGCCGGAGTACCCGGAGAGAACCCACGCAGACACAGAAAGAACATGCAGACTCCACACAGAAAGGCCCCAGCCAGATGGTGGATTCAAAACCAGGACCTTCCTGTTGTGAGGCAACTGTGCTAACCACCACCACCATGCCACCCTCACCTCAGCACGATCCATGATTTTGGAAATGATCATACATTACATTTATAGTCACATTTATAGTAAAACAGAAGATAAAGCAATTTAAGCTTTAGGTCGTGGCTACAGTAACTGACAAGTTGCTACTGTATGGGCTTGCATAGTGTCCTTAGGTTCTCAGTCAGATCAACCCCTCGCTCTTGACATCTGCTTTTAAAAAAAACCAACATGGCAACAGCCAAAATACTGACCTCTGGGATTCAAAACAGTGGTACACAAACTAAAAGACATCATGTTGGCTACATCCATCTTTTATAAACAGCATATGGCTAGAATCGAAAGCCTCCTTTTATTTTTAGCACTGCCTAAAGTCAATAACTTTGATGGTAAATGTGCCATGTAAGAATGGAACGCTTGATGGATGTAGCAACAGTAACTAAAGGCTTAGCAAATGGGCAAGTTTGCATGCTGCGGCCCAAGTTGACTAGCATAGAAATGCATAAGGCTTGCGACATCAATGACTTAACCTTGAGACAGCATTGAATCAATGTCATTCAGATGTAGAGCTGCTGTTCTGGGAAACATTGCCGCTATACTTTTATTAGTGAATAAAACATGAACACAATAAAACTTGATCTGACATAACATCACGCACAGAATTCGCATGCACGTTAAGCGTCAACGAGGCTGGGACGGATGTTTCAGGGGAGTTGCCTGGAGCTCTTTGCACACAAGTGCTCTGGCCAGGATTAACTAACCAAAAAACTGTTAGCAAATCCTGGACATTTGTCTGAGCATAAATGGACATGATGTCCCCCGCCACCCCATCACTCCCTCTCCATCCTTGCCTTTCTCTCACTCCATCTTTCCCCTTCGCGCTCCCTTTCCTTTGTTGCGATGCCAGAATCTGCAGTGTACCTGGCCATCACTCTAGAACTGGCTCTCGACAACAAATTTGTGTCATGACAGCAGCTGGCTTCAAAAACCTCTGGCCTTGCATTGGCCAGCAGCAGCTGCACACATATAGGGTCCCAAAATCTGAATACCTGGCCAAGAGCTCGGGGG
>VUQI01060798.1:19170-29598 GCA_015106735.1 Paratilapia polleni
GGGGGGTATCAAAAACCCAGGTCCCAAACATAAAAATGCTTCAGCACTCCACAAATGCCAGCAAAATGTCATCCTCGCATTAATTCTCTCTCCTGCCTGAGAGAGTTTGAGTTGGGATCCAGGTACACAGATGCACACATGCTAGCTCACACTCACACACAAGCATTTTCAACATGCTGAGGTCAGGACCTTTCTAGAAGACCTGCACTACTGTTACTCTACTGGGCCCAGTTTTTATGACACTCCTGTCTCCTGTGTGTTGGCTGCTCATGTTGTTTTTAGTAGGTCAGGAGCTTATAGACAAGAACTCTGGCAAGATTCACTAAAAGTGAGTTTGCTGCACTGAATTACACACATACCATGACTGGTGATTTTTGCTTTCATTATCTAAACTGCAGAAGACTTATTTAGGAAAGTCTGTCATGGAAAAAAAAAAAAAGCATTTAAAGAGACAGCATTTAAAAAGATGTATTAAAATCAACACCTCACACTCATGTATCAAAATAAAACATATTCCAAATACCCAAATGTAAACACAGTGGATATTTTTTATTTCTTCTTTAGTTTTATATGCAGTAAACATCATATTAAATCTAGAATAAATCGACGAGTATTTTTGTATAACTGAGGCCAAGGACCAGACGTCTGAGTAAAACTGTGTTTGTGCAAAACAACAGAGCAGAGTGCTCTCTGCCGTCCAACATTTTTCATTAGAGTCCATCTCTTCTCTGCAGGGTAGAGAGCTCAGGCTGCGATAGGGAACATCTGACCATAACAACAACCAACCTCATTTTTTCCTGTCTGCCTCTGTGAGTTTATCCCAGCAAGCTCATGACAGGGCAACATAAATTTACATTTACTTACGACACGCCCGAAGGGCTTCCTGCATTTGGCCGAGCAATGGGACCACACACACGCAACCCAGCTTTTCTCTTTTTTACTTCTACTGAACTTTAACCTGGGTCTTCAAGGGAAAACTGGGCACTACAGTATGCCCTTTTCCAGCAACAGGCTGTTGCACATACACACAGCTGCAAAAATGTGCACCTGCTGGCTCCACAGTGCAGCCACAGTCTTAAATCTGTTGGCCGCTGGGAGCTGTCCAGTTAAACCTGTCTCCTTCTGCTAGCCACTGAAAATGTTGAAGGTTAAGCACCTTGCTCGTGGGCACTGTGTTTATATTACTTTGTTGTCTATACCTCGATTTTGCAGCCAATACCACCTCAGCACAAAGAACAAACAGCCAAGAATTAAAGATGTTGGGAATTACAAATGACCAGAGGCCAGGGTAGACCTAGGGGTTAAAGTGGCAGTGATCCGCAACAGCATTTTGGCGCCTTTAGTTAATGAGTAATTAAATCTGATGGGAAGTTTATTACATAACAATCTCAAGCCAGTTCATTTTTCATGTGCTGCAGCCTGACATTGCTTCCAGTTGATGCCACTAATTCAACAAATCAAAAAGTAATGTCACCCCACAGTCCTGCCTGAACACTCTACACATGCTTTTCTCCTCCGCAGCCCTGTCATGCATTAATGCATGCAGATCTCAATAAAGTTGAGGTTGCGGTACTTATCTTCAGCATCTAGCTAGTGCCACAGAAGGTGAGCAAACACAAGGGGAGCTACTTTTATCAAATGGTAGTTCATTTCAAATGTAGTGTTTCAAACCCATTCAACAAGCACACAAGCTGCGTCTGTGTAGTTTGCCACACAATGGTCAAAGATACAGTGGCTGTATTCAGAAAAAAAGATGTATGTGTGATAACTTCAGTGTCAGAGATGATGAATGGTATGAGAAAGGGTGGACGGGAGAGGAAGATGGCAGATTATTTTGAAAAATAAAATAATAATAAAAAATAAAATAAATAAAATTGAAAGCTTATTTCATGTTGGGAAGTGTCTTTGAAAAGCAGCTGAATGAAATAATTGTTTGTTACTCAAACGCTGTGTGAAAACACAGCACAGTTTAAATGAGTGGAACTGGGTAGTTTGCACTATTGTGATAAAGAGTATTCTGGACTAATGCAGGGCAGTGCGTGGTATCCATGGCCATTGTTAGGTCAAAGACAGCAGTCATCAGCTTGAATTTACACAGTGTGTAGGGGTTAGAAAGCAGCCTTGGTAGTTCATGTAACATCTGCTTGTAGAATGCATTTGGCTAAATCCACAAAGAGCAGTGAACCTCATCCAGCAGCATCAGCTCGGGTCAGCTGATCATAGCCGACCCACAAAGAAAACAAATGTAGTGGAACTCACAGTACAAATCAATTTGGGAGTTATTCTGAGGCTAGTCATTTTTCCCTGCTGCACTGCTACACTGGAGCTTAGGGATCCCCACCTGTAAAATCTCACTTTAAACCCTGGCTACACCTGTGTACATATAGTAATATAATGTTTGGTAGTGCTACCATGCTACTTAGTGGAAAAGCTTACAACTGGAAATGTTACAACTTTTTTGTCTAGCTATGTGATTAAGATACCATATAGAATTCAAAGGGGACCTTTTATGCTCATTTCCAGCTCCATATTTTTTTACTTGGACTCTAATAGGGTAGCTTTGCACAATTCACATTACAAAATTAATCAGCCTTGGTGTAGCCCCTCAGTTCATCCACTGTCTGAAACAAGCCGTTTTTACCCCTGAAATACATGAGAAGAACCTGTGGCTTGGACGTGGATCCCGAAGCTTATCGCCCCCACTCAAGACAACACTTGCAGTTCCACCAGACACACCACAGCGCATTTCAGAAGCGTCCCAGAAGTGGCTCTCCACTCCACATTCCTTAAAATGGGGCCAGGGGTTTTTTTTTTTTTTTTTTTACAGAAAACCACGTCGAGCTGCACAGAGCTTATGAGGATGGCAGGAAGTCGCAAAAACACAGGACACACGAAACGCATAGCGAATCCAATTTTCAAAATAAAAGACCCCATGAAGACTACATGCTCTGCTTCTGAAACACCTTCTAGTTTGATTTGAAGCCATGTGATAGACGGAATAAAACTGCATCAGAAACAACATCACAGACATTTAAGGATATCCCCTTTCTGTAACATCATACAGAGCCAAGAGTAGAAAAAAATTGCCTGAAATGGAGTGTTTAGACTAGGAATTATTTACACACATGTTAAAGAGTTATTTGGCCATGCCTAATATAAGCATAGACCATTATTATCATATAAGTACATATATATTACAGACAATAAGGAAAAGCATAATGGGTCCGTTTTAATTTGGTACAGAGGGATGAGTACTAAGAACTAATTTCATAATGGTTCCAGTTGTGATTGGCTGGAACAGAAACATCAAAAGATTCAACTGGTGTTGGCAGTGACCAAGCAAAAACACTTGAAAAGAGGCAGGAGTGGACATTTTGGCACAAGAGCGCCATCGTCACAGCTTAATGAATAAGACCATCACATACAAGTTTCTGGGCATGGGATAATTGCACTAACTTAGTATTTGATATTTTATTCAATAGGCAGTAGATACTTTCCTCTTGTTAAATAAGAAATGATCTTATGTATATATCCACCTTTATGACTGTAAGCAAGTATTGCTCTTTCTGAAAAGAATGTGATGAACAGAATATTATCACAAGGTTAATCTTAGTTGAAGCAGGGTTGTAGCAATGCAGAGGTATTAAATTAAACAATATTTTAAATTAACCAACGCCAATAACTACGTGATTGCCACTTCAACACAGTAGGTAGCTATGGACTTTTCATAAACCATTACTTCAGTGTTTCTCAAACTGTATGTAATCCATATGTATGTTGTCATACTACTTAAATATGTCATTTCTATTTGAAATGGCTTTCCAGTGAGAGCAGAATATAATTATTACACCAGTAGATTCTTTCAGCAGAAACTCTGCTTGGTTGCTTTAGTTATTTAACCTCCATAGTGGTAAAGAAAGGTCCATTAGACTAAAGTATACATGGAAAAATAGCTGTTTTGCTGTTTAAAAAAACATTTATTCATCCCTGTGTTAAGCTGTCACACTCTGTCAACTCCGGACATCAAAAGCTAAATCTCATGTTTTAAAAAACAGTTTGAAAAACAGTTTTGGTTCCTGTGTTCTGTTTCCCAGTGGCTCAGTGTAAAGCTTGCGGTTGCAATTTGGATTAAGGATCCTTTAAGAACCCCGGCCGACGACCTCATGGCGAGACTTCATGCAAGCCATTTGGAACTCTGCGTGAGCCTGTCTGTCAGACCAAATGGAAGGCAGTGGGCTGCCGCTCGAGTTGTTTAGCAAAAAATAAGTGTGTACTTTGGCCTCTTAACCCACCATTCCCACTTCACAGAGCTCTCTCTAAGACCACTAGGGAAAGTGAGAGCCCCAATTTGTTCATACAGCATTATGAGCTGTTCATTGCGCAGCCCAGCTGAAGCTCTGCAGCATACTAAATGCAGATATTCACCTCACAGGGAGAGGTAGTCTTATTAGTGCTCATTCATGCCCACAGAATTCTTCTCTCTGGAAAAATATGTTGTCCTTACTGACTTAAAATTTAATCCTCCTGGTACTTTCTCTGCTGTGTCTCCCTAACAATGGAGCCTTTTACATGTTCCTGCTGCCTTCACATAAAATGATATGCAGGATGTAGATGGACTGACCACTGTCCTCATAAAAACTTTAGTTAACTCAACACCTCCTTCAAAAATGTTTCACATTAAAAATCCTCTGTTGGCTTTTTTTGGCCTCATGGTAGGCCTTTAAAGTTAAAAATGCAGTGGAAGTGGGATGTTTCATTGACAGCAGCTTAACATCTTAACATCCACTGGATTACCTGTGAACCACTTAGGGGGTAGGTTGCATTTTACATGCATACTAATCAAGGATAGTGTCAGAAACTTCAAGACTTCAGCTTTTAAATCAAGTCTCTTTACTTGCACGTCGACCTTACAGCTCTTCTTTTTTGTTTGAAGATTTCCATTTAGGTATGCAAATAGGGTAAAATTCTAGATGAGAACCTCAGCCTAACCCTACTGCTAGATGGGTCAACGAAGAAGTCAACAGTGATCCAAAAGAGTACACACTGGAATCAATTGGTTATAAAACTAGAATGTCTTTTAAACATAAATATTCAGAGGAGCGGAGTGGTGAAAATAACCTCACCTGTCAGGAGATTCAGGATCAAAACAGGTCTTGAGAACATCTGTAACTTCCGGGTCGCAACAGTCTCCATCATCATAGTCGTAGTGTATGCTGTTGCACTCCATGTTACAAACCCCATCCTGCCTCTTCCAGTTGTAACAGGGCCCCACCCTGAGGCAGTCCCCTCCATCGTGACCCGTCCTTGGGTGGTCGCACTCAGGGTCACATTGGCGGTTCCCGATCTTTGCAATACGACAGTTGCTGAGGATGAACCTCTGCCGGAGGCTGGAGTTTCTGACCGTGTGGACACTCAGATCCAGGGTAATGTTGTAAGGGCGGAAGGCCTCGATCAGAGCCTGGTGCTGGAGCTGAATTTGTGCTTCTGTCACGGTGGGGTTTTCACCATCATCATTGGAGAGGTTGACGATCTGGTAGCGAATTTGCTTGGGTGTTCGGAGCTGCCAGTTGTTGTTGTAGCCAGAGATGATGTCTGTGTTGTCGCAGGGCGTAAGGCCACAGGGTGGTGGAAGGAAAGAGGAGACGAGTTCTTGCTCAGGAACAGGAGTGGTGATGATGATAGGATGAAGGTCTTTATAAGGACTCCATAGCTGTTCCACCTTAAATGCAGAAGCATTATTTCAATTAACTATTTCCAGTGAACTTTAAGCATCGTTACCAATTAAGCAATGTTGATAAAAACCAAAATCAAATCTACTAAAGTTATATTTTAGCTAAGATTAAGACTTTTAAAAAAAACAGGAAATTAGAAATAGCCACTTACATTAGTGAAGTCAGCCCACATCGCCAGGACTGGCTCACTCGTGTCAATCTGAAGTGGCCGTTTCATCAAGTCCTTGTGGGAGCGGGCATAGCCCCACAAGACCACACCTCCTATGTGGCCTCTGAAGCTTTGTCCCTGATCGGATTGATTGCTGCCAAGAAAGAGGGTTCTGCAGGTCTTCATGAAGGGGCTGTAGAGATTCCCTGACTGGAGGCCACTTTCTCCCACCTGAGAGAAACAAAGAGGGGGGAACAACAGCCAGGAAAAGGGGCATAAACTCATTTTTCTTTGTTTCATTATGTTATGAGTATATTTGAAGATTAATGACCTAATTATTCTTTTTAAAAAGAATATATAAGCAGCAAGTCATCCAAGTCTTACAGCATTACAGTACTGTGGCAATTAGCTTTTTAAGAAGCTTTCCACCTGGTTGTCATGTAATATATTCACTTTGCTCCCTGAATGCTCTCATTGGCAATAACTTCTACAGCCAGCACATTTATCAGGGGCCCTGGCATCGGACAAAAGGCAAAAACAACAAAAAATTAAATATCCAAACTGCTTGCATGCAATAATAGACTGTGATGCCACATACAAATGGGCAAATGATGTTGCTTAGCATTGAAAAACAGACTGAAAGGCAGGAGTTGGTGAAAATATTGATACTGGCATTTATCAAAGTATTCATAAATGAGTGGTAAAAATCAACCACTTCCTTTGAATTGAACATTCCCAGCCTCCTGTGACTGAAACCTGTGTAGAGTCGGGGGCGACAAAACAATTTAGCTACTATTTGGGCACATACCAGTGAGCACACCAAATCTTTACAGTGCCCTGCCCCTAAGAGGACATTGTGATGGAGCTACTTCTTATTAAAGAGCCACTGGTGAAAAGTCTGGAAAATGCTAGCCAATGGACCATTGATTGGTATATTTGGTAAATGACCAAACTCAGCCAAAGCTCAACCACGCACCTTAGCTCCATCAACATACAGAGTCATGTTATGGCCATTGTAAGTGGCCATCAGGTGAGTCCAGACATTGGCTCGGTACTGCTGGTGGCTGTAGACAGTGGTGGATTTCACAGCTCGGTCTGTGCGAAGCGTGAAGTAGAAGCGTGCATCTCTGGTGCCAGCAGGTTCCACGGTGCGAATGCCTATTGACCAGCCCTTCTCACTTAGTGAGTAGGAACAGTTGTCAAAAACACCTAGAGCACAGGATAAAGAGCAGTGAGTATGATATATTATTTTGAAAGAACACTGGTGGAAAAAAAAAAAGAATATTCACAATTTAGGGTCAATACCCTTGAGAAATTGAATAAATAACCACACCAACAAGCAACCTTTCCAAGTGATTACACTTCTGTGGTTATAGGAGGACTGAGAAGGAAAGAGAGGTGCATAGAGGCTGAGACACAGTTAGAGAGAGTAAGACAGAGAGAATAGACAGAGCCAGAAACAGCGGGAGAGAACAGAGAGGGGAAGGAGGACGGAGGTATTTCACTAAGCCAAGGCAAGGCCCTGATGTTTCCATCTGCTGTTGCAACAGACACACACAGACCCACATCTGCTCCCCAGATGTCAAACACTGGGACAGAGAAGGGTCAGGGAACCCCCTCACCCTCCTCAGTGCCGTATGTATGCATCCATGCGTGTATGCTTACATGTGTGTGTCTAAAAGGGGCAAAACATCCTCATGGAGTTGAGCCAGTTTCATGGGTAAGCATTTAATTCAGTAGTTGTGAGACGGCTGATTTGCAGTTTGTGGTGGTTACTACATATATGTTTTGCAATTTAAAACAACAAAGATTATTATGGGAAAAGTTTTCTTTACTTACACTACAACACATTATTTCAAGACAGCCATGCATCTTCACTGTGGTGATGCTTGTTTAGCATGATTATTGCACTGAATTTAATGTTTTAAATCTGCAGCCATTTTGGCCACTGGGGGGCAGCAAAAGCAGCTAACAACACAACACTGATACGATGTGAATTTTTAATGTTGCATTGGCAAACATAATAGCAAACAATTTGAGATCAACTCTAGGGATGCTCCAGGTGGCAAACGTACTGGTCAAATAAATGGAAGAAAAAAAAATCTAACTGATCAACTAAAACTGAACACAATTCACAGAACAAGGTTGAACATTGTTCATAAAAATTTTACATGTGTATTTAAGAGCACTTAATCATATTCTTCAATAACTAGATTTTAAATACATATGAAATGTGCCGCACATGGTCCATTGCACAACATGGCACTGACACAATGCCGCGTTAGTTTGCCAAGTGTGGCTAACCTTAGCAGCGCTAGCACCAGCAGCCACACATTGCTGCAGATAAGCGGTTAATACTGCAGAACTAACATCTTGGAACCAGCAGTTCACTGGTGTTGTACATAAATAAAATATAAGTATTTTAACCAACTTATTTTCCTGTTGCAAACTAGCAAGGGTAAGAATATCGCAGTCTGCCAGTTTTGGAGGAAAATACTATTCTAGTTTCTAAGGCTACCTCCACACGTACACGGGTATTTTAGTAAACGTAGCTTTTTCTATGCATTTTGGTCTTTTGTCCACACATAAACGGCGTTTTGGATCACTGAAAATGGAGCTTTTGAAAAGCTCCTGTCAGGGTGAAGATTTACAGAAACTCAGTTTTTGCGTTTACACGTGGATGAGGAAAACTGAGATTTTGTCTCGCAATGTCAAAGGTGCATGCCTTTATCTCCTTTTTTGACATCAAAATGTGCGCCGTGTTACTGTTTGTGAGTTTTCGATTGGCCAACATTTCTTCACGCTTTAGATTATATCTCCACTTGTTGCTTTGGCATGCTCTTGACAGCGCTTCAGTTTGTTTTTTTGTGTTTCCATGTGGACGGAGATATTTTTCAAAACGAATTCAGAAAAATCCCCGTTTTAAAAAATACCCATGTAAGTGAGGACGTAGGCCTAAATGATCCACCTGTCTAATTGCTAACTTTTCCTCTCTGCTGTGTGTTTGCTGGACTGGTAGTGTACAGTATTAGAGATACTTTGCTGAAAAGAACACCTGTTAAAACAAGGTTATTGAGGACAGTGAAATATACAAGCCAGGAAAACCGAAAGCAGGTTTCAGTGGGCTGAAACATGCTACAAATGTCCTGCAGAGCAGTGAAACACTACTGGTGATCATTTTGTTTCAGTTCACTACTACTGCTATGAGACACCTCCATCAAATTACTCAGTCATTTGATTTACTGTCAGAGTGCAGCATTAAAAATGCTACATATAGCAGAGTGGGAGACAGAATGCAATCTAACATAAAGGTCAATAATGTAATGCGTGATAGACCATGTAGCATTGCAAACTGAAACACATGACACCAGAGTAACAATAAAATGAGACCTAAACAGTACAGGATTTTTATCAAAACCAAAAATTCAAAATTAATAACATTTAAATAATTTTTTTAACATGACATTATGGCATTTATATGTATCCTGTACAGTGCTGAATTTCCTAATACTATGCCATTATATTAGCCAATCATTATTCACGTCTACTACTGTAGGATAGTACTGTTGCCAAATATGTAATCCCAAATGCAGTAAAATCACTACAATAATGCAGCTCATATTAATGCACTTACAGAAATGTACAAACAGTATCATCATTACTGTGTTTGTCCAGCAGCCCACTCTGGACTGTACTGTTTACAACATTCTGCAACACATACAGTCACACAATAATAAAGGGTTGAAATGTACAAACAGATTTATAAGATCATCAGTGACCATTAGAAGTCAAACCAATGTCAGTGTCACGTCTAGCAGAAACAATAGGAGTTTGTTTTTTACTGAATTGGTCAAATTCCTTCTGGACACTACAAAGAGAAAGGCCCATGCCACAAAATGCCGCCCTCGCATAAGGAAGCAATGAGGGGGAAAAAAAAAAAGTTGAGTAATGGAGTCGGATCTTTGATCAGAGTAAATGTGAGCGGACGTAACAGTTTGTGGTCTCCCTCACTATCTGGACAGCTGTGGCGCTGCACCATAGCGGTTTTATCCTCTTCAATTTGCTTGATGTATGTGTTGTTCTGTCAAGTGTGCAGTTTTTCAAATGCAACATTCTCGATGCTGGAAAAACAGCAATGTTTATCTTCATGAGAAGAGCCTGTAAAAAAATTCAGGTTTGTCTACAGCCACTGCTTACAATGGGTGGAAAGCCACACACAAGCTAACTCTGAGACAAGAGGCTGAATGAAATCCATCCTGGGAACAGTTACAGTGCTTAACATATCTATTAGCCCACCTGTCATAAAAATAAGAAAGACCATCCAGCATCATGAAGTGCTTTAATGTGGACTCTTTCCTTTTCAGTGAGTTCTCGACGTTTTACCATTTTGAACAGCAGTGAGGAATTTCAAACTGAATTCACGTTTTTATGCCCAAATTTGAGCCGGCACACAAGACTTCTCTGAGAACTTAGAAATTAATCAAGCATAACATTCAACCACTAAAACGACTTTTTTCTGTTCAGGAATGCAAATAAATTACTGTAATT
>VUQI01060800.1:6169-25480 GCA_015106735.1 Paratilapia polleni
AAAATTCAATTTCAATTCAATTAAATTTTATTTATATAGCGCCAAGTCACAACAACAGTCGCCTCAAGGCACTTTATATTTTAGGGTAAAGACCCTACAGTATTAGACAGAAACCCCAACAATCCATTGACCCAATATGAGCAAGCACTTGGCGATGGTGGGAAGGAAAAACTCCTCTTTAACAGGAATGAAACCTCCGGCAGAACCAGGCTTGGGGGGGGCAATCTGCCATGACTGGCTGGCAGTGAGGGGAAACGGAAGAGAGCAGAGGGAGGGATACATGGAAAAACCTGGTCAGGGTGTGAGTAATGGAAATCAGTCATAAACTCAGTTTGTTCTTGTAATGATGTGCTGGTAGTTGTGGCATGGCATAGTGGAGTTATTACCATAGAGAAGAGAGAACTAAATGCATTACATAACTGCATTTATCATAAACCTGGTACATTGTTGGCTTTCTGTCTGTTGTGGAAATAAAAACGTTAGAATTAGATTGTGTGGAATTTGCCCTGGGTTATGACTCTTAATCACTTCTAGCTATTTCAGGGCAACGTCCCTAGATAATGAGGAACACAGTTATGCACCATTGGTGAATTCTCTGCAGACCATGTCATTTAGGAAGGGGAATGAGTATACTTGCCCTCAAAACCTCCCACCAAAACTTCATGTCGCTGGGGCTTTTAAAAGTGTCCAAAATCACATTTGGTTATTCATTCCAAGAAAAGAAAAGAAAAATGGGTTCAAACCATTCGAATATCACATTACGTCCACAAGAGGGCAAAACAACACAAGGAAATGCATAGCTGCTTGTAGAGATACATGTATTCAAACATAAACATGTCTTTAAAAAGAACTAAAAAATACACATTACATATTAAACAAGCAAAAAAATGAGGTTAAATTACATAGAATGGACATTTGACGCCATGGATGAGCTCTGCTGTGAAAACATGGAACAGCAATTATCTTTTCCTCAACATGAAAAATTATCAAACCATCAGCAATGGTCCTCTGTGACTGACTCTTTTGGGAGGGGCGGATAGTCTCTTGGGTATATTCCCTTCTGCTACACTGCCTCTCTGTCTCTCTCTCTCTCTCTCTTTCTCTCTCACACACACACACATACACACACAGTGACAGGCACAGACTGAAGTTTCGAGAGAAATATCCATCAGTGAAATATTATCAGAAAAACTAACACAACCGTAATTGACTACAAAGTGCACTAGAGGGTCTCACACTGCACTGAAAAGAAACAAGGCCACACAAGTTAGGTAAATGGACTGGTTCTTATATAGTGCTTTTCTACTCTACTTGAGCACTCAAAGCGCTTTATACAACATGCCTCATTCACCCATTCACACACACATTCATGCAAGCACTTCCCTCTATACTGTAAGTGCAGTCTATCTAACATTCACACTCCGATGAATGCATTGGGGGCAACTGGGGGTTCAGTATCTTGCCCAAGGATACTTCGGCATGTAGACTGGAGTGGCCAGGGATCGAACCACCAACCTTCCGAGCCTCGCTCTACCTCCTGAGCCACAGCCATCCCCATTAAAAAAAAGAGATAAAACACAGTTTGAACAGCATTTTGCTTTATTCATGGAGAGAAACACAGTTTGTCATTAAGACTTACATTTTGTTTGAGCCCAGAGACCCAAATAGTCTATTTTTGTATATATTAGTCTATAAAAGCAATGCTTTCTAGTCAGTGTGAATTACAATACTGCAGATCACCACAACACAAAAAAACTTCATATTTCCCTTTTTCACATTGCAGACACAATGGTCTATTCAAATGTGAGACCTACAAGTACTTCAGAAAGGTGACCACTGCATCTCTTTAGAAAACAACCAAGTCTGTGATTTAAAATGTTTGTGTGTCTTAACCTGAGTATCACACTGTATACTGTATATGTACAGTCCTGTTTAAATGTGTGTACCTGTTGTCGTGGCATTTTGTACGCCAGCATTACATATGGTCGCACAAACTGCAAGACATCAAGGGGTTACAACTGTTACAACCAATAATCATGACAGGTATGAGAAGTATACACATCAAAAATCACTTTGGTCTTGATTTCAGCCAACAACAACAGATTCTGATATAATACTGACAATATCAGTGTTAACATGTTGAAAATGGTGCTAATCTAATGCAAACTGGCCTCAGATACCAACGTTAATTACAATTGGTGAAGAATTCAGTACTGAAAGAATCCACAATTCAACACACCTCTGCTTTGTCAACATAGAGGGTTAGTCATTAAATCAACAGCCTAACATTCCAAGAAATTCCAGTTTAAAAAGCATCTTTCAAGACCAATAAACATCAAACACAAATCTGAGTAAAAACTGGCACTCACTTTACTATAGAGTCAGTATGATACTGCAGTCTTTGTCTTGCCAATCGTGTGGATGGTATGTGGTGACATCATGTGGCACCCAGACATCAGCCAATGACAGACTGCAAATGTATCATGCTTTTAACCGTTTTTAACTGCCAGGCTAGACACTGATTTGCGTTTGGTGCCGAGCGTACAGTGTGTGAAAAAGAAATCCTTTGTCCTCAGGAATATAGATTACATTGCATGACAACCCGTGTGCTGAATCACAAGTTTTTTTTTTTTTGTTTTTGGTTTTTTTTAATATAAACAAAGCCACCCAAGAATAACTTTGGCATGTTTTATTCGGCAAAATATATCCAAAAATATTGAAATTCCCATTAAAATAGCATAAAGAAGACATGTCAGTTCAGAGGAAATAGATGCACAGATTACAACACAGAAATTAGTTTAACAACTTAAGTAACCATCACATTTACAGATTGCTTTTATATATATATATATATATATATATATATATATATATATATAAATAAACACACACATGTGTGACTATGTACAGAGAGGACATGATGCTTACTGCTGTACACAGGGTATCTGTGCACTTTTAGGTAGCACATAAATGTCCCTGTAAATTAACTACTGTACCCAGTAAGAATAAGTACATACCAGTGGGCTACTCCCAGTGACACACAGTGTCACAAACATTATGGCATTGATTTTTCCCCTTTATTTAAATAAAACTATTTTCATATTATACATTTCATATTTTGTTACATTCGAGGTATAGATACAATTTGTATCAACAAGCAAAAGTCAATTCTAGACATTTGTGGCTTAGCTGTTTGCGGCACTTAGACAGGAAGGGAGAGGACTAAAAACCACCATTCTGGCCTCTACTTTAATGTCAAAGCAGTAAAATACTGGGTTGGTACACTGAAAGTAATTAGCAGTGATAGTGAGGCTTTTATTTTTGTTCTGGAAGTAGTCCATTGCCAAGCAGTAGAGTGTCCTTTTGGAAGCTTTCTTAGAAACAAGGACAAAGTTTCTCTGTGAGGAAACAAACAAAAGTCACATCTCAACATTTCTCTCCACTCTTGTTCATGTGGAGACAATTGTCACATTAATTTTTTTTTTAAGCCCACATTGTCCATGAGCAAATTTCATCACATGACATAGAAGTGAAATGTGGCCCTGTCCCAGAAATGGTAACACAAAAGCTTAAAAGCAAATCCCACAGTTAAGATTAAATCATATGTGAGTATCTTTATGAAATCATAAACTAACTCGATTTCAGGGACAATATAACAATATCTATTCAACAGGAATTTAATTTGTGCAAATCTCAGGCCAAAAACCCCAGTGTAAGGCTACATAAGGTTATTGTGTTATAAACTGGCTTAGCTGCTACAAATGTCACATGCCCATTTATTTACCCATTAATGCAGCAAATAACAGTTCGAAAATAATTTCCAAAATAAATACAAAACATTATAATAACAAAAAGACCATTTTTATTTTGGTAGATTTGTGTTGTGGCCTACACTTTAGTTACTAAGTTAAATAAAGTTCATGGGCAATGGACTATTCCAGTGTTCATGCTGAACATGGACCTCATTAATGATAAATATTTCTAAGTGATAAAGTCAAACCGCTACTAATCTCCATTTGGTGCCACAATCAGCACCAATGTAGATTTTTTTTTTTTTTTTTTTTTAAATTTAGAGCCGTTTCTTGCAGAAGTTTTTAGAGCACAGGACAATTCGGTTACTTCTAAGGGAAAGGATGGCACGCAAACTTTTAGCCAAATGCCAGAAACAACCTTGACAGCAGCCTTGCAATCTGATTGTTTCACATGAAGAAACATTTAGGCAGTTTGTTTCACCTTCTCATGAAAAGACAGCCGGCCTAAGGTGGCCTCATCTTTTTTCATGAAAAAACAAAGTCAGCAAAGCCCAAAATTCATTTTGGGCAAAACACATTCAACAGTTTTTTTTTCTTTATGTCTGTATACTACGGTTCTACCTAAACATTACAAAGAAATATATATATATATATATATATATATATCTTTAAAAGCACCAACAATGAGACAAGGTCAGGCTCAATTAGTTCTCTTAAAGAGTAATGCCACTCAGTTTAAAAATTCATGAACACATTCCTAGAATAAATGACAAATATAGATGGTTCTATGATGCCATTAAAACACAGTCTGATGCAGCTTCATTTACTAAAAATAGGAGCTCAACATTATTTTTTATTGTTTTTAATTATTTATCGTTAACATCACGAAGCACAGAAACAATAAACTGTTCCCGAATGGATTTTTGTTATTTGACTCTCAACTGAATCTTATTGAGGGGAATTCGTGCGATACTACACTTTAAACGTCATGCACTGTAATAGCAGGCCTTGGGGTTACCATTCCTGAATCCTGAAAATAAGTGGCATTTCCCTTTAAATGCGCTAGGAGCACGGTTCTGCTATATGGTTTGGCTTTACATGGTACAACTTCTCTGCACCTGTAGTGTTTGTGGCAGTTTGAAGGGTGGAATAAGAGGAAACACCAAGCGATCTTTAAAATGAAGGGAGCCTGAATGTGCTTAGCAAAACTAATGCCTGTGTGCCCCCATTAGCTAATATTTTTGAAATTGCCTAATAGGTTTGACTTGATAGACTGGGGGCTATACCAAACATCAGCATTTTTAGGCCCGCTACAGGGAAAAATTTAAAGGCCTGGTCCAACACTTGCCAATCAGCATTATTATTACAAAAATGTGAGCAAAGCAAGAAGTGAACTTCTTTTAGTTCTTTTGTCTTTGGCTACACAGACACCCTTACAGACAACCAACATCACTTCATCTGTCTGAAGTTGCACCACATAAATCCAACCTGTTAGCTCGCTGTTCTAACTCTCAAGGTGCATAAAGAGGATATTCACAAAAAGTACAAAGTTTTGCAATGCCATCTTCATGTTTCAACCATAAATAACTAACTTTAAGGTACTACATGTTACATGTAGGATTTTCACAAAATATATATAACTACTAGATCAGAGTATACCTTCGCCAGTAACCACTGGTTTTGGCAGGAAAGACTTAAAATTAGAAAACTGAAAGCATCCTGAGAGCGATGTGCTGCAAGGCACAGCCAAAACTTTCCACAATCCTTAGAGACTGGCTGCATTTATATATTGTACACGTGTATTTTAGCAGTTCAGCCTCCTATAAAAAGCCATTCAGGAAATTTCATCTCCAACATGCCTTCGAGCATTCACATAAACTTATTTTATTTTATCTATTTTTTTTTTAATTATTATTATTTTTTTTACAGTTATTTAAACCTAATACTCTACAAGATATCACAATATTTATCTCACTACCAGGCCTGTTACAGCCAGATTTTCAGTTATCTGATAAATAACTTCAGGCAAATATTCAGTCTGTTTCAAAATTCCTTGTGCAAACATTTAACTGTGATGGTAAACACTGTTTCCATCTCAAATAGTACATTTCTACAACTTCCAGGGGTCTCTACTTTAGTCACATCACAGCCAGGAGCAATGAATTCTCAGTTTTACCACATTTACATGCACATAAGAAACCAGCTTACGGCTGGAAGTCAGGTTAAGGCATGAGATTGGATGACTTATTTAGATGCACTGAGTCAAAATAGCTGCAGTTTCAATCAACTTTGCCATATTTTGAGTGCATGCATGTTCTATAAGAACATACACATGTGAGGAAAAGGGCCCCGGCATGTTGACCTATTTCTTATAGGAGCAAATGAACTAACTAATGTGACGGGATGTGCTCTGTTATAGGGCAGCATGTTTTACTGCATCCATGTTTCTATCTAACAAGTTCCTTAATGATGGAAACACACTCATTCTACTTAATACACTACATCACTTCATTTAATAAGAAGAAAATCCACAGATGTGTTCACCACACACTGGACTGGACTTTGGATGTAATAACTTTTGATGCAACAATCTTGGATTTTTGCTAGATAACTGCCACAGTGATACCACCTTCCCTGTCTTAGGTGTGTCATGCACATTAGCACTTGATGACTTAAAGTGAAGGAAGGAAGGAAACATTGTTTTCTCGTTTATGGTTCAAGAATCAGGTAGCTGACTAAAGCTCAAACGACCACACTATGTAAGTGCATGTAAAAGTAGTCTGGAAACAAATTAACCTGCACCTGAAAACAAACTGCTCCAGTGGCAACTTGAACAAGTCCAATTGAACTACTGCTTGAAACAAAGATACTTTGAATACTTTACATTGAAAAGAATTAGCACAACAGATATGACAAATTTATAAAGAGGAAATCCTGGATGTAGCATCCAATAAAAATCAGACAGCTAACTATACAGTACACTACAGTAAATTATCCAAACATAGATGTTACTTTATACTATAATCCAATTGATCCTGTGAACTAAAATCTAAAATTATGTTGAATACTGACACTATATAAATTCTTTTTTTGGCATTATTTAGCAGCTTATAAATGACTTTGAAATAATGGCTTTTGTGTGATTATATGTACATAAATATGTGCACATGTACACAAGTCAAATAGCTTTTTTTGGCTTGCTTTGTGCACTGTCAAATTCTACCAAAATAGTAGCTTTGTTAAGTGAGGCTGAGAAAATATATCTCTTTAGATATTGAGATAGTGCTTTACATTTGAAAGTACAAGGCTTCAATGACAAAGACTTTCACTGAAACCGATCAGACAATGAGCAAAAAGCGTGAGGTCATTCAGATATAAGGCCATAAAATGTCATAGTTCATGCTGTGAGGTATATACCTACCTCCCTCTTACACACATTCAAAATAAATGCACAAAAAAATAAAGTAAAATAAAATCATCACAAAAATTATTTACAGCAGAGGCAGACTGCACGATTATTTATAGTTACACTGCATCAGAGACACTTTAAATGCCTTTCATAACGCATTCAAAGCACCTGAACAGGATCTTCATAAAAGCTACATGGTGTTCAAATGTTGACGTGTTTTAATTCAAATCTAATAAGTCAAATGTGGGAGATGGGACCATGTAATTATTTCCTATGCTGACCGTGGTGATATTTAGCCAACTTGTTTACAAATTCAATTGTCACACTGACTCACACATTCAATATTACACTAGCTAGCTACATAAATTAGGATTACATTAAGGTTCAGTTCAGTTTAGTCTTAAATTACGATGGTTAACTAGCTCCATATGCAGCTGTAAAATTTAAAATGAAATAAACATGTGCATAAACTGTAAAATATATGAATGAACCAACATCTTATGAAATAATTTAAGAAATAATTTAAACAAATTTTAAAGTTATATTTCATTAGTCCTATTTGTAATGTTTTTATCCCTTCCATCTCAATGCAGACATATACTTTAAATACCTATTTAATACATAATCATACATTTAGCCAGTGGCACTTTTACTGAATATCACTTAAAATTTTATTTTATGGTGGCACTACCCCACATTCTTACCTCTAAGCCAGCCTCAGGTTAGCAAGCAAAATTAGCCTGTTAGCACCTGCAAATTAGAACAACAACAAAACTAAAGCCATCAAATCAAGAAGCAAGTCAGCATTTGCAGCATTTTTAGTCTTTTTGGTCCTCTAACAGGCGTGTCTCTGAATTCACCAGCTAATTTTAACAGCTGCCATAGACACTGTTTCCTAATTTTAATCCTCTGTGCCCACAACCCTGCCTAGCATGTTAGCCAGTTAGTTAGGTGGCTTTTGCAATAAATAAAAGAAAATGATAATGTTTTGTCTGTTTAGTGTGTTTGTTAGCAGGAGCTGGAAGTTACTTGATTTTTAATGACTGACATTTTATAGCAAACAGGAGCAAAAAGGAGCTTGAAAGCTGAATGCTGGCTGAGAGGTGACAGGTGGTGACAAATATACATAGGAGTTAAGATTTCATTATTTCTTAATTTATTTCACACATTATTTTATTTATATATTTTACTAAATGAATTAATGTTAATATTTCATATTATTTGTAGTATTGAATGCTATAGGGTTCCATATATAACTGTATACAACATGCAATAATTTAAATACAACATGTTCCAAATTAATCTGAGGGACACTTTACAATCCTGCCAAATGTTAACCAACCATGTCTCCTGGTATTAGCAATCATGCTGAACAGATGCTTATTTCCTGTTCCTGCTCAGGTAGTATGAATGCATTATGAACCAGATTTCTGATAAGGTGTTGGCTTATATCAGCTTCACCCCACTTCATACAAAAACATCCTCTATCCTACCAGAGACATTGAAAAATGACTAACTCCTGAGGGCAGATGTTGCACATGGAACAACACTTAGCATGTGCCTGTCTTTGCAATGACATCCTTATTTCTCTTATCACATCACTTTTGAAAGTTTTGTAAGATTAACTGGTCAGTGGCATGACCTAAGTTTTGTAACAATGACAGCAGCAAGTTGTTGTGGGTCTGTCAAATGAGGGTTCTTCTCCATTACTGAGTGGACTATGTAAGCAGGAAAGATGTTACAAAGGTTCCTATATGTCTGATACTGGTGGTCTGGGATAACATACCGCTCTTGGTGTTCAGCTGCAGATGGGGCCTCCCATGGTGAGTTCCAGATTTGTTCCATTTTGTCTGGCATGCTGCGGACCATCACCCGCTCACAACATGGCATCAGGCTGTTACTCAGTGGATATGAATGATACTCATAAGACTCATTACCACAAGGCAGAGGATCCCAGCTTGCATGCTGCTCACGGCACAGTGGAGGTCGCCTCTGTCTCATTGGGTTGCTATCATATAGCCTTGAATCCGATATGCTGTCCATACGAGTCATACCTAGAGAACGTGTGGGTTGTGAGGACAAAGGTGGTAGAACATTCTGAGTTAGGGGATAGTCTCCAGGGCAGCTGGACCTGGCTCCCACTACAGCATGCTGGACATGTGGTGCTAGATGAGACCCAGCCTGCTTACGCTGGCCTTGCTTGGGCTCCTCTGGTCCATAACTCTGTACCCTAGTCAGTGCTTCATGACGAAACCCATGGGAGAAAGCTTGCATCCTAGACTGTGCAGGAGACTGCTGCTGCCCCTTCATGCTCTCCTCTAAGCTACTGTCCACAGAGCTTGGGTACAGGTCCCCATAAGAAGAGAATGAGTCACTGTTTGAATGGCTGAGGCAGGATTCAGGGCAGTGGCTGGGATTTCTCTGATACACATGCTCGTGCTCCATGCTACAGAAACTGTCAACATTATGCATGCTGCTCATGCTCATATTTGAAAAATCACTGTGCAGTGAATAATAGCCATGGTCACTAACTGAGTCATACTTTGGGAACTGTTCACTATATGTTACAGAGGCGCCATGACTATTAGTAACTAAAATAGGAGGGTACTGTACACTAGACATGTGCTCCAGAGAACTGTGAGCAAACTGCAAAGAACCTGGCACTGGGCTGCTGGCTGATCGTGTGTTCAAGGCCCCAGCTGCGTGGCTCTTGGCTGGCTGCATCGTGGGCACACTGAGAGCAGACACAAGGGAAGGCACTGAATTTGTCTCAGACTTCCTAACAACGGACAGTGCCTCTGGAGGTTCGCAGGCCACTGAACGAATGCTGGGGTCAGACTGACGTTTGGGTGCCACGCGTTTGGCCTCAGAGTTGCTGTCCCCCTTTACAGTTGCTGGACCAGTACCACATTTAGCTAAAGCCCCTTCACTCATTGTTTTCACCGCAGAAAATTTGGCAAAGGCCCGTAGTTCATCAGCCACGGACCGGTGTGGCTGGTTGACACGCTCTGGGTGATAGTACTTGCACTTATGTCCATATGTGCACTTTTTCCCTTGTACAAAGAAAGAGTAGATTAAGTTCAGAAAATGAAACACCTGAAATATACTGACAGAAAAGCAATACTTTGAAAAGAGAATTTACCATAGGGGCAAGGTTGTTTTTTGTGCTCTGGAACAACAGGCCGCTTGCGGAGGAAATTTTCTAAGCTTGGTCCATGTCTTCCCAATGGATCATCAGGCGGCATAAACCTAAGAACAAAAATATTTGTTATGAAATGCAAAAGTGTCCCAACCACAAAATGGAATGAATACCTGGTATTTCTTATTGTCTAACTACTTACAGATCACAATACAAAGATTAAACAGATCATGCAGTATATACAGTCTTTAAAATGTCTTACTACTAATCTATATTTACATAAAACATTTTGCACTATAGTGAATGACCCAACCTGTTTTTAACAGAGACTGTATTTGTAAAGTCTATGGCGATATTCGTGGGGTAATACATGAGAGCATTTTACACAGTTTGGCTACCATAACAATCCATCATGGTTTCTTACTTGTCATTGACAAATGAGTACATTAGGAGACGCTCCTCTATAAACTTCTTCCACTCTGGCTTCTCATTTTGCAAGTCCCTGTAGTTGTCATTTGACACAATAATTCCATCAGAATCATAAGCCAGCTTCACTATGAAGCGATCATCATAGCACACCACTCTCCTGCCTTGAACTCTCCGAGACGGGGTGAAAACCAGGATCTTCTCTTTCTCCAGCTTGCGTAATATTTCTTGATCTGAAATAGAAACACTAAGTGAGCTTGTATGTTAACAGTTTATCATAATTCCAACAGGTAGAAGTTAACAGCCCCAATGTTATGTTGATGTAAGGTGAATGCACAGTCACTGCCTAAAAATAGCTTTAGTACCTGTAATGAGGGCGTCGGGTCTTGACTGCTCCTTCCTCCAGGCTGGGACAAACACAGTGATCTCTTTGTGTCCTTTCTCCAGAAACCATTCAACAGCAAGCTGGATACCACGGCAAGAGAATACCTCTTTGTTTCCATGGCTATCAAAACAGAAAATTATAAAATTTACTTAAGCTTCATGGAACGGCTGCCTATTAGAGGGAAATACTTCAGTACAATAAGTGTATTCTGTATGGAGCACAGACCAGTTAAATGTGAGTGTTTGTCTCTCACCTCATTGCCACATTTGAGCCATCAATGACGATAGGCCTGAGGTTATCAAAGGTATCCACAGATTCTTCCTCCAGTGACACTTCGGGACTAACAGTCTCTTTAACACAGGGGGAGCGTGATACTGACGTGGCTGTACTGCTGCTGCAAAGTTGGTTTTCAGGCTCGACTTTGTTTCCAAGCCGTACTAACTCAGCAAGAACGTCGTTAATAAGTGCAGCAGACCCTAACTTGTTGAGTACAGCTTCAACCTGCTCTCCTGAATAGCCCAACTTCAAAGCAAATTCCATCTTAGTCTGGTACTCTCTCTCACTGGCAGGCTTGGCCCCTGGTACTGTGCTGGTCTCATCCTCACGAAAGTCATGCACAGTGCTACTCTGGGAAAAACTGGGCCGGTCAAGGCATGGGGAGCGGCAGAGCTGTCGGTGGGGTTTTGTTACAGCCAAGGGCTCCCTTTTCTTACAGCTGCTGTTGTTCACCCGAACCCTCTGGTGTTGCTGCTCCTCCGATTCGCTCTCTGAGCTGCTTCCATCCTCAGACTCGTCAGTGGCATGCTGCGCCTCGCTTGAGTCAATGTTCTCCTCCCTGCATGGGCGTTTTTCCATTTTGAGCTTCTCCACCATGGACCATGCTGTCATCACGTTTGTCTTGACACCTCAGATTTCCACCCCATGCTTCCTCACCTCCACCACAACCAGGGAATCATACTCAGTGATGCACTTTAGCACTAAGGCTTCTTCTACGGGCCAAAGGCTTACGACCCCCTCTATGTGAGCAGGTAAAAATTAAATTATGTAATCCTGTAAGAAAGCAACAAAAATAATGGTCAGTATGCCTGCAAACTCCGTCAGTTACCGTTTTTGCTGGGCACCTTAACCCTTTCCCCCATAAAGATGGCACTTGACGACATCCCCTGTACCCTTAAAGATGAATTTTGACACCTCTGGTATATCAATAAAGACATGGTTTTAGGACCATTAGAATAAGTTCAGGGTTTTTCCAAGGGCAGCCCTAGTAAGATGTATATGGGTTACTCCTAGCAGACATCCAAGGGAGAAAAAGTTAAGCTGAATTTACAAGAAAAGACATACATTATAAGAAGAGACATACCAGAATGAATGTAACAACAATAGTGAGTTTGATGCGAAGACCCAATAGCCCCTACTGGCCCAAAATGGCCCTCTGGGAGGCAACTATGGCTGGTCAACGTACAGTAAAGATGACGGTTTTTTTTTTAACCTTATTTGACAAAAACATATGCATTCCTGTCATTTCTGACGGATTTCATGAATAAAAAAATGTGTATTTTATAAATAAAGCTGTAACTGACAAAGCTGATTAAAAATAATTTTATAATACTGCTGGTGATTTTCCTTTGGCTCTGGCTAAAAAATTTTGGGGGGCCACCAAAAATCTTGTAAGCAGAGAAAAATCCTGTGTTTACAACTTCAACGTGTGGATTAAGCTGAACTCTTCACGTGGTCACAAAAAACGAGGAAAAAAACAAAACAAAAAAACACAGTGAATTGCAGGAATAAGATAAACCTGTGTTCTCTCTTAGTTTTTAATCTCCACAGGTCAGCAACAGGAAGTTGATGTGCTAGCTTGTACTGCATCTGACCTTGACCTTGAGCACAATTTGGGTGAAGACCCATTAGGTGAGCATTGTGTGTACGTTTGATTGAATTCTGACCAATACTGTAGGAGGGGTATCGATTATTGCAAACTGTGGACAGATGGCTCACTATGGCATGAGCTCATCGGTCCTTCAGCCAGATGAGCTACAAACACCTGGACACGCTGGTATGGCAGAGGAGCCAAAGCACAGTATTATATTATTTTTGACAATTTAGAATTGCTAATATTCATAAAATATCTATTCAATAAATTCTGTTTGTTTATAGTTCATTCTGTTCTGTGTAGGTCTGCCTGGGAGTATTGTAGTAGGAGCACTGTGGCGTCACGTTTGTCTCACAGACAGTATAAAAGACTGATGTAGCTTCTGGGTGTGAAAAGTGAAGCCAGCACGCAAGTGCCTTAAACCTGCATTCTTTTTAATGGCCATCAGGGGGCGACAGACACCTGAGGTTGCAAAAAGACTTCTGGTCCTATAGAAGTCTATGTGAAAATGGCCCTCAGCCTTGACCTCTGCAAACACCTTCCTAATGAGTTTAAGGGCATAGCCACTCATTTCAGGTCACACTGAATAAAATGTTAAGTCAATTTTGGTCATTCTAAGTGTCAGAAAGGAGGACTGTCCAGGGTAGGCTAATTGGCTTACAACTTGTCACTGACAAGTCGTTAGCCAATGAGCTTGCGGTCAGAGTCAGATCCACTCCTCACTCGTCATATCCAGTTTCAAAACACCAACATGGTGACAGCAAAAACGTTCATCTCAAGGCTTCAGAACAGGACTTTGCAAACATTAGGTGACATCATGGTAGCTATGTCCATTTTTTATTATTTTTTTTTTACTGTCTATAGTGTGACTATGTGGCCAATAGACTGCATGGCTTACAGGTTTGGAGGGCCCCATATCAGAGTTTTGCTTTAGGTTCCAGGAAGGTTCAGCATGATACTTTCGGCTGCAAGTATAGTAAGTGTTGCCAGCTTTCTTTCACAAACACAGCAAAGATAGTGTTTAAAAATGACATGAAAATCCCCAACCAGAACCATCTCCAACAGCACCTAAACCCTCTCAATAACTTTGAAAAAACTCAGGTAAATACTTCAGAGTCAACTACCAGTCTTCTGGCCCTACTTGTGGTAGACCAGTTAGTTCTCCACCAGTGAGAAACACTACCATCTGTGGCAAGTGGCAGAATTATTCAGGCAAATGGAGCACATCAGTCGCACACTGGTTTGTGTGGCCCTGCTACATGAGACAGTGGATTTTGGCTTTTACCCCAGCTGTGATGCTGTGAGCTGCAAAAGCACCGTTTTAACAGCCAGCGCTCACTTGTTTTTGGCAACCTTTAGGAGGAACATACTGAACTTCTTTAGACTTAAAATGGATACGTTTGTTAGGAAAAACTGAATCTTAATTAGGAATGTCCAACTTAAAGTGGAAAATGAGTGAAATTACTTCACAATTCTGTCCGGTATGAAGGTAGTATTTTGATGTTTGCTGTCCCAATTTCAAAATTATTAGAGTGTATTTTTATTTTATTTAGTTTACATTTTTTTGTAAAATTATTCGATTCACTTGTAATATCCACATGCTATACTTCAGGTCTTGCTGCATTTTGAGTGGAAAATTACATGTCACACCCACAAACCACTGATTCGTAAAAACTGACAACCAATGATGCACTTTAAGCAGTAACTAACCACACACTCAAACTATAGAAAAGCACCTATAGAGGTGGTGCATTTGTAAACAAAAGTCACCAATAAACCTGAACAGATCTGTGCAGATTTATTTACTTGTTTGTATTTGGCATACAAATATGACAAAACACAAATCACATTTTTGGAGAATCCAAAAACAAAGATACAAAAATGAAAAGTGTCACTGATCTCCTTCTGACTGTAGGTAGCAAGTAGTCTTTCCAGCTTACTGGTTTTAAAATGAAAATCACAGTCCTCTGGCACAAAATGCATTCATTCATTACAGAACAGCCCTCATCTTTTATGAGCCCAAAAGTCTTGCTTGCAAGCAACATTCAAGCCAGACACACATGGGGGTGGGGTGAGTACATGAGTTAACATAACCTGAGACAAAGTGTGGGCTGAACAGTGTAAGCCTGCGCCTCCGATCCTCTGACAATCAATCTGAATTGAGGAGAATTCCACAGGGAACAAAGCTGTTTTATGGTAAAGCATTGCAGGAATTTCAGGGAGCTTGGAGTCTAAACCACGATACACTGCCAACAGCTCAGAGTGCACATTGTTTTTACACATGGACAATGATAATCAAATAATGTTCACAGTGAGTGCACTAATGAATAGACACACTACACTTTCCCCCAGTCTTGCAGAGAGAGTACAGCCAGCTTCGAGCTTCAAGAGGCACAGCCCATGATGTGTGTTGCTTAGCAACACAGCCTTGTCATCAGCTAACTCCTTTTTACCAGTCACGACTAACACAAACACGGCTCATCATCTCTCTTCACGCAGCCAGTAAATGCAGAACATCACAGCCACACTACAACTCTACATCAAAACTCTCGAAGCAGCGATTTTAAAATGTTAAAAAAGTGGCATTTAGACCTTTGTTTGGGATGACCATTATAGAAAGAAAAGTCAATCATGACATTATAAAAAAATGACTGAAGCATTTGTCTGACTCTCTGCACTGGCTCATGTAATAATACTGTCATTGTATTGGCAAAATCCCGCACAGGCACCGACATTCATGGGAGCTACTTTGAAGGTCAGTCTACGGCTAAACAAATATACCTTGTGATGTCAGTGTTTTGTGTAGGCTTACTGCTTCAGTGGAGCACAGTCTCACTGCTCGTCACAACTTGTATGATAAGGACAGAGAACAAACTAGGGTTTGAATATCTAAGCAAACAGCTGAAAGAAGAATGGGGGTGAGGCTGATGAGGTACTGTTGTGGAACTTCTAGGATTAGTGACAGACACAGTACAAAGGCTCACACAACCCACTGCCATTTACAACATTTTATGACCACATCAATAAGAGGATCTGAGCTCTTTCAATCCTTTCCCTTCCACCTCCAGATTCACAGGCTTAGTCTCAGCAAGGCCTCCAGACTATCCCTGCACACGCACAGGCTCGTGTAGATCTGTTTCATAGCAACAAGTGAGGCATGCCCGTGAAGCCATGTTTTACATTGCTGACCCTACATTAATATCCAGAACAAAGCAGGAATAAACTGCACTATATAGTCTGTCGCTGGTACATCTAATGCTTGTGTAGTTATACATCTTGAAATCAAGGCTGACAAATTCAGAGGTAAACCACCTGTGTATAGAAATGTCTAATTGTTACTGTGGTACACTATTCTTCTATTTTACATAGAACACAACCAACATTACATCAGGTCAATCCTTTGTCTTGGATTTTGCTGTTCTGCTAAAGACAATCAACACAACTAGTTTCTAGTATTCAGTGAAAACACAGGTCTTACATACTCATTCAACATACTCCATCACCTCAAAACTGCAATATTAAGATGCTCTACACCTGAGGATCCTTCAACAAACAATCACCAAGACAGTAAAAGACAACATGCGGGTATTATTCGTACTAACATAGCGGTACATAAAGATTATCTGGAACTATCTTGGAAATAACTTGGTTCAGATGATTTGACATGGATATGATTCAGTAGATGAAGGGAAATAAACTATCATCCAGGGTTCCCAGCATAGAAAAATAAGATGCCATTTCCTTGTTGACACTGATCAGATGATGGCACTGTGTTCCCCACATCTGATGCATCAGAGGAAGAATTAATGCTGGATGGTCAATCATGGCACTACATTTTCACACCGTTTTTCTCACTTGTCATCTTACACATAAAGGAGCACATGTTTCTACATGACCCCAATTCTGCTGTGTCAAGGTCACACTTCAAAATGAGGAGCTGTTTTCACTGATCAAAGCTTAATTTCTTCATCATATGGCCCAATCATGCTACTTACACAATCCCCTAAAATAAACATGTTGGTTGTGCTTAGTTCACCATTTACTTGTACATTTTTAGCCGTTATCTGAGTAGACTTAAGGAAAACCTAGTGTTGCAGTCATAATCTATGCCAAGCATGAAGGAAGGTGTCTTTTCTTTATTTTTAGATTACAGGTTTAGCTATATGGCTACATTACAGTGTTTAAAGGCACAAGGATGGTTGCTACATGCAATCATTAAAAAAAACAAAGCAGGATCAGAAACTATAATGAAGCTTAAAAACTCGAATATAAGTCAGGAAAACAATATTCTGAAGTCTTTAAGACATAACCCCTCTTCCCTACTTTTTCCATTTATTCAGTGTTGTACATTATTAACCTTTTACGTTCTGACCAACTTTGCTCTGCTGATGGAATCTCATCTTAACCAGTTTTGTTGTTTTTCTAATTAATTTTTTTTTATAAAGTAGCATATGAACTTTTACAGACTTCTCCAGTTAATTTTGTATTTGATAAACAAAACTAAAAACTTAATGTAAAAACTGATGAAATGATCTCTTTGTCGGGGTAGGGACAGTGACAGCAGGCAAAATGACAAGTGATGACTGAAGTGCATTTTCATATTCAGCAAGTTTTTGCTTCCAAGGGAAGCTAACTAAATGAGTGTGCAGCCACGGTGAAAATGGAACACGGATCCTCCTGAACTGCTGAATAAACTTTGGTGGACTGTGTTATTGCTTTCATTACGCTAAACGAGCTGACGCGTCAATACAAAAACCTTAAGTGCTTGATATCTTTGGCAACAGCATCATGAGTTGAGGGATGAAATGGAGGAAGGTTAAACAACATGACAGTACAAGACAGCTTATACTTACAACGCAATCTTTCCCATAACGTTGTAACATGACTAATGCCCAAGACGTGACCTTTAAAAGTCAGTTTGATTAAAGAGAACTGCTTTGACACCCTTAGGCCCCGGGTTGCGGTTAGCATGCCCTAGCAAGCTAGTCTACTTAGGCAGAGAGTCAACATTTTAGCTACATACACACAAAAGCCTGACAGGGTTTATCGTACTCGCCAATGGCTTGAGAGCGGTTAGAAAACGACTGCTGCAAGCTACAATTTAACTAGCAAGCTTCTCAAGGAAGCCCGGTCTCTTATTTGGTTAACGGTAGCAAAGCTAGGTAACGCTACTTGGCTATCATATAGCTATCTCAGTGGCAACACAGGCTAATATGCTAACGCCAGTTAGCTTCAGTTGCTGAGCGTGTGCTAACATTTTTGCCGGAATACTACAGTAACTTACGATAAAGTTGACGATCATTTAACATTTCAGACGTAACTAAAACAACAGCAACGCGTTACGATTCTTTACATATTCTGCACGTATATCACTGCCATCGCTGACTTCAAACGGTGCTCATCTCACCTTGTTGCTGTCATCCTCCTCGCCTGTAACAGTTATGTTTTGCTGCCATTGGCGCTGTCGCAGTTTGGTCAGGGTTGCCAGATAAGGCGAAGGAAACAAGTAACCTTAACTGTGAAATGGCACCGGGGTCAAAACAGCGGTACAAACACGATTTCTGCCTCACGCTATTTCATCACACGTTTTTATCAAGCATTCACGATGCATTTTTTTTTTTTTTTTTGGTGGCGTGTAATGATAGTTTGAGAACTGTCATTTTGGCATAGAATAAGCACAACAAGCGCAAGGACTGACTAGTTATATGTGCTTTCTGAAGAACATTCTATAAGGATGAGAAGCTCTTTATTAGGAACTGAAATGGAGATGTAATTTCTTATAAGACGTGGCATTGAGTCTCCTATTTTCGAGTCCAACTGAACTGTTCTTGTTGCACTGAGCGACTTGCTATGGTCATGTGTTTTCAAAATATGCAATACTGTGCAAAAGTCTTGAGCCACCCCTCATTTCTTTATATTTTGCTAAGAAAATGGGAAATAGGTGCAGAGATTTATTAAAAATGCACAAACAAAAATGGAAATACAGTATATAAGGCAAAAACAGAGCTGGTACAATTCTAAAGAGCTTAAAAGTCAATATTTGGTATGATCACCTTTATTCTTCAACACAGCCTGAACTCTCTTAGGCAAGCTTTCTTGTAATTTCTTTGAGTAGTCTTCAGGAATAGTTCTCCAGGCTTCTTGAAGGACCTTTAAAGCTCTTCTTTGGATGTTGGCTGCCTTTTGTTCTGTTCTGTCAAGATGATCCCACACTGCTTCAATAATATCGAGGTCCGGGCTCTGGGGAGGCCAATCCATGACAGATAGTGTTCCACTGTGTGTTTTTCTAACCAGGTAAGCTTTTACTGCATTGGCAGTGTGTTTGGGATC
>VUQI01060803.1:0-14274 GCA_015106735.1 Paratilapia polleni
GGGAGAGAAAGTGAAAGGGAGTGATTGATGAAGCAAGTGCAGACACCGCCACCAGCTGGATCACTCCAGTACTGCTCCACAAACAGGAGTACAAGTGATATATACTGTTTAAAAAAAAAAAAAAAAAAATAGTCACAGAGGGCAACAACCTCTAAAGTGTCCCTGGCATTAGCATTTGACAAGGTCTCCGCCTGCCATACTGCATATAGATTGGGATTTGCTTTGTCAAGGATACTTGTCAAGCGGACGCATGACAGCCAGATTTCATGAGCTCTGTGCAACAGTGAGGTTGGACATCGAGGCGGGCACTCTGTAAAGCCTCCCAGTGGGTGTGTGTACGTGTTTGTGTGTGTGTGTGTGTGTGTGTGCGTGCGCAGATGAGGGAGAAGGAAAGTATATTTGAGTTGGGGCAAGTCTTTGTGCTTGCAGGTGTGTGTGTGTGTGTGTGTGTGTGTGTGTGTGTGTGCGCGCCTGTGTCCATACACGCTTGTGTGATTGCAAAATAAAATCAGAGGGTAAGATTCACTGTATCCAAGGTGACTGCTGCTTTTGCTTTTCTTTCTTCGAGTAAGTGAGGGCATTTCGGATCACAATTGTCCTACTTTAGACAAGTTTATCCTCTGACATAGGGAAATTGACATTACTGTGTAATTCCCGGTCATATTAGCCATTGTCTGCTGGTTATTACAAATTCAGAAGAAAAACCGGAAGTGAATGAAAGAATGGGGAAAATTGAAGATGACTTTCTTCTTAGATGGAATATTCAGGTTTCTTGCAACATGGCATTGTAAGTGTTGACAATATAATCTTGTATTACTGTGTGCTTGATGTATTCTGCATGGCATTGTGAAGGATTTCCAACTGAGCAGCCTCCGCATGCTGCAGGATCTCAGAAAGAAGAACGAAGGCAGAGCAAGCGAGCTGGGGGGAAAGTGAGGACCTTTCGGGGAAGAGGAAAAAGAGGATGCAATATCAGAGGTTGTCAGGTCCGTTTACAGAGCAGCATGATTCAGGCCCCTGAACTCCCTGCTGCTGCCTTTCATTCTGACTGTAATGTAGAGGGCCATTGTACGGGAACTCATAAGAGAATAACAGCTTTTATAGTTTTACCTGATGCCTTCGCCTGTCCGAGCTTTCTCTGCTCTTTTTTTCTCCCATCTCTTCCTGGCTCTCATCCAGATGAGTGAATTTCTGGCAGCATGCACCGCATTAAGGCCACCAACCTTTTCAAAACCATTTGCTGTCCTTAAGAGTGAAGGGTTTTCTCATTACTGAGTAAATACAATAATCAGTCCTTTAAAAAAAACATGTTTTAATTGTTGTGCTAATTAATTTTCCATCTCCAGCCAATAGAGGATTGGGTTTGTATTGTGTTTCCCCCCCCCAATTTTTCTTTTTAATGCAGAGTACAATATAAAATGTATTTCACAATATAAAATTCTGTATTCTTTAATTGGGTAATCCAATCAGTTTGGGTTTGTGCTTTACTGCAGTATATGTGCTGTTTTGCAGATAAGAGATTAGATACACTCAGCAAATCTGGAAATTAAAAAAAATCAGTTAATCAATCAACAAGAAATAATATGCAGCTGACATTATAAGTGATCAATAATAATAAAAAAATTAAAAGCAGTATTTATTTTTACATTTTATAGCAAGTGCAAATACAGTGTCCCAAAAGAGAGGAATTATCTGCATAGTTTTACATACCAAGTAACACATCAAACAGACTAATCATTAATCTGTTAGACATAAAGAAACATAAAGAAATTTTATCCTCAGTCACAGAAGAGGTTTGCATTAAGAGAGCACGATAAATGAAATGACAGAGTGCATTAATTATAGTTTCAATGTGTTCTTAGTCGTCGCCTCAATTTTGATGCCACTCCAGATCAGAAGCAGCAAAAGTTAGTGAAAGGTGACGTCTTGTCAAAGCTTGAATAACAGCCGCTCGGTAATGGCCTCAAAACTTTGACTTTCAGTCTCCCACAAATGACCACAGTCTGGTCTGGTCCTCGTCATCTTTATTTTGTAACCCTAACCTCATCTGCAGCTGTTTTCACAGCCCTTTGATTTTCCTTTTTCTTCTCAACAATTGGACCAACTGGTACTGTGTTGCACAAAAGGCTGCTGCTTGTCCTCTCTGATGTGTGACAGCTTAACTGTTTCTTCGCTTGCCTGAGACGGAGTGCCACAAACAAGCAGCAAAGTCCCGGGATTTCAGCTGGTGACTACCAGCAGCCAGACTTCACAGAAATGGATAACCGTGTTTATTACGTGGGGTCAGAGGTCACGCGTCGCCTAATAACCTCAGACGGGCCATTCTGTCAGGACTGGCTGCAGAGAAAAACCGTTTGGTGCAAAAGAGCGGCTGTCGAGCTTGTTTCCGCAGAAGAAGAAAGGAGGGGAGTGACTGAGTTTAAGAGTTTGGGGAATTGCAAGGTTTACACCTGTAACCTGTCACTCAAAGCCTGTCATCACCCATCTCAGCCATTCATCATCTTCATAAAATCATTAATCTCATTCCTTCTCAGGAGCAACTGGTTACAGATGGGATCTATCCCTGTCTCTTTCTGCTAAGCGATACCTTCATCTGTTACGTCTTGGTACTGAGGCAGCTTACATCCATGCTGACATGTTACAGTCTGAAATTAAAGCCTGTAGTCACTCTAGAAAAAAAAAAAAAAGCTCTTTTGTCCCAAGGTAGTAGCATGCACTTGCAATGGGCAGTGACATATAAATGTATCAGCAGGTTTTCCAGGTGATGAAAACCAGGATGAGTTCACATGCAGCCTAAAGACTAAATCATCTATCATGTTGTCGTACAAGACCGGACAAAAAGATCACACGCGCAAAATAGAAAGCAATGGGTTTGTACATTGGCCGCAGCAGAGGTAATCTCCAAAGACTTGGCTTTATTGCCTCTCTCAGCCCTATAATGATGTTAGGACTCTGGGCTGCTTTGGTTTGTCGTGCTCCGGCTCCCCAGCCAGCCTCCATTTGGCTTTGGGGAAGAGGCTGATATTGGCCAGACTGCTCTGAAATTTCCCCTAACAGGTTAAGCCTCAGTTTGCATTGCAGACACACATAATGAAAATATGCATGTACACAAAGCAGTGTGTAGACGAATACAGACAAAATATATAAATCTTTCTTTACCCAGATGTTACAACATCAAATATTCTTTTATGACTTTTTTTATGACCGCATCACCACATCAAATATAATATTAATTTCCACAACAATCAGGCTGAAAATTTTTTGGTATCTTTGAAAAACTTTAGAACTTAATGTTTTGTGGGTTTGAAAAATGGTTAGCTGCACAGCACATTTGTAATGTGTGGCCCACAATGCAGTGCTATATGTTAATAGATTTGATATGAGTTGATTTGAAGTGAGAAGAATAGTGTAATAGTTCTTTTTTTAAAAAGCGTTGGATGCTTTCATTGCAAAGCAGTCTGATGAGCAGACTGGTTAAAAACAAGCTTACAGATTAAGAAAATCTTTTGTTTGGAAGTGAAACACAAAGTGAACAAAACATCTGTAAATAATTTTACTATTTGCCTTTGGTTTCGCCTCTAATTAAGTGTGGCTTAATCAGAGGGGCCATTAGTCCACTCCTGCTCCCTATAATATTTGACTTTTTTGGTGACTACAAACTATAATAAATGAGAAAAACTGCAAAAATATCACATGAGTTAAAGTATTTTGGTATAATATCATTGTGAGTTTAGAGCAGAGTTGTTGTAAAGGTGTTTCAGTACATGTAAGTATTTCCAACACCCTAAAACAAATGATGCAGTTACTTAAAAGACACTACTCATCCCTCTCCCAAATTGCATAGCTGTGACCATGTGTGTGGCTCCTCGTTCATGTGCTTTCTTCTGAATTTATCATGTCATATAAAGTTGCTAATCTCTTCAGGGGGCTTTTGTAAGAGCGCTCCCAAACACGCACACACACAGCTCTGCTTCAGGGTTCAACAGTTCACATGGTCACCTTGTGAACTATCCTTCAACCTCTGTTAGACATCAGTGGTCCCTCTACACTCCAGAGCAAAGGGAGGACTTAAATGAAATAATAAATATCCGCAGTATGGCTCCCACTTGCGCGCCAAGCCTCTCTGACCCCTCTCAGGACCTTCCAAACCAGGCAGGAAGAGCCAGCGAGATACTTACAGGCGGGGGTTGGGGGGGTGTTGGGGAGGGAGGGCTGCTCGCTGCTCAGGTGACCCAGGAAATGCCTGGAAAAGGTTGGGGACCATCTGATTGTTTCACTGAGGCCAGACGGTTCAGCACTGGTCGACAGAAAACTGGAGCCTTAGCTGAGCTAGGGTGAGCCAAGCTAAGCCAGGCAGCTGGCAGACATCACAGAAAATATGTTTGTGTGCTCTGGACAAAGCAGGTCAGGAGGGCTGTGATCCAGGAGGGAGAGAGAGAGATGGAAGAGGCAATGAAATAAATGGGGGGAAAAAATGTAGAAGGCTAGAGAAAGAGAACTTGAAAAGCATCAGCTAAGAAGATCAGCAAGACAGAAAGTCTTGCACTTGGCAGCACTATACACATCCTGTATTTTATTTGATTGATTTCATTTGATTTTTGGCTAAAAGCAAACCAGTGTTTAGGAAGTAAAACAAAGATGTGATTCCTAAAAGTAAATCTGTTATGCATCATCACTCATTCATCCATGTCTTACTGAGTACATTATCTTTAACATGTGATATATAGTGACTCTTTTTTGATCCTCCAGTGTGCCCTTGACCCCAAACAGGACACCATCGGAGTGACGTCTCCAGGTCCAGATGCTGCAGTCTATGAAAACACGGTGTGGGCGAGCCCCCTCTCTCCAAGGGCTCGGGTTCAGAGCTGTTATAACACGAGAGGACAGCAGGATTAGGTGAAAGCATACAGCTGTGACTGGTGTGTGTGTGTGTGTGTGTGAGTGAGGGAGGAAGAGAGGATGGAGAAGATTAAAAGATGGGTGATAGACTGAAGGATGGAAAGATTGTGTTTGACACTTGAACACATGCGAACTTGCATACTTTTACACACTTTGTGTGTGTGTGTGTGTGTGTACATATAGAGAGGAAGGGGAGGTTAGTGGAAGGAAAAAAGAAGATGACTCCAATTGTCCTGGGCAGGATTTAGTTTGGATAGATGTTTGTGTAGACGGTAAATGTGGTTGGCGGTCGATGATGACCATATTCAAATGTCCTATAGTGAATGAATACAGATATTTATACATACATACATATATGAATTTATACCTTACATATAGTATATGTCATTCAATTGCTGTCCCCCTCTTTATTCAGACACATGGCTTAAAAGACGTATACACTTTCACAAAAGGAGTTCCACAAGCCATACTTTCATAGTGTCTGTACGGAAGCATATGGGTTGGAATAATTCAAAGATAAAGTAAAATGGATGAAAAAACTGTCAAACAGCTGAAAACATGGCAGCAGCGTCAAATAGTCAATCACATCCTGAACCGAATCCAAGCCCAGCTGTTTGCCAAAGCTCGTGCCAAGAGCAAAATATCCAAAAAAAATTCTCTTCAGTCAATTTCCAAACATGAAAAGCAAAATCCCTCTTCAATTTCTGCTACAAACTGTGGTAATCCAACCACACGAACACACCGTTTTGATTTTCTTCTTTTTTTTTTTGGTTAGTGTCGGGCATAATACTGTATGAAAACATTTTTGATATTTAACTTAACAAGAATTATTTGATTACATTTGTTCCACTGATAAAAGCTGTTTTTTCACTCACTCAGAGCTATCACAGAGCCTGTCTGTGTTCTTACTGTATCTGTCTTTTCCCACCCTCCAAAGGCATCCAGGGACAGCCTTCAGTACAGAGCATTTCTAAACAGCCTGTCTATGGGGGGTTAGTTTGTTTTACTGTCCCTGCAGGAGGGCTGATGGGAGTCAACCGGGGTCAGGGCAGGCTGAGACTTCATAGCAGTGCTTTGACAGAGGGGCGTAGCCTCTTCAGACCCCACAGATTGCTGGTTCAATAACGGCGCCAAGCACTGCTCTCAGGGAGTTCGTATACCCTTTATAGAGGACAACTTTAATCAACCATGGTTGAGCTGTTTGTGTTATTGTTTTAAAGGAGTAGTAAGTCATTTCTTTCTTATACACTGTGTCAGTTTTTCATTTAGGTGTGAGCTGAGTGCAGTTGGAATTTCCTTATCGCTTCCATATGAGAGCTGGGAGGAAACTAAGTTGTCAACTTCGACCAACCTAACTTTGAATTTGGAGGCTAAACTGGATGCTTTCCTGTTCCATATGAGAATGGTAACAGTAAAATGAGGATCTAATTAAAAATTCAATTCATGCATGCTACTTTAGCATAGATAAAGTAACTTCTTGTGTTGGGATGTATTGAGGCCATAGTTTCTACCCACTATTGTCGTAGTCTTACATTGTGATGTCCTGCCCCTGGAGGATGTATAAGAGGAGTTTACAGGCATGGCGACAGCTCTTGGCAGATGTGAGCAGCTGGGCTCTGCAGAAGGGCTACTTAAAGAGGCCTTACAGGTGCAGTAATGAGCAGGTTTTTAAAATCCCCCCCCACCGCCTCGCTCCTAATCAGCCTCGGGGCTATTTTTACCAACCCCTGCGGGCCCCTCGGGCTCATCCACCTTCAGTTGCTCAGAGAGGGCATGTTGTTTTCAATGAAACACACTTATACACACACATAGTGACACAACGCACACACACTTGCATACATGCAAATTCAGTACTCACTCAAATAATCTCACATCGGAGCACACGATGCCTACAAAGCCACAGACAGCGTAGTCACGTGCTCTCACTGTGTCGGAGCAGTTGGAGGTTTAGAGTTTTGTCTGATGAGTAGTGAAGGATTTCAGTCCTCCTGAGATGGTGAATAAAAATCTGCAGCAACTATGGAATATCGCATCGAATTTTGCATCCAGCAGTGTATCCTTTTTAAATGTTCCATAATTTGGGCCTTTTTACTGTATTTTGCACCTGAAAGCTTTTTGTAGCATTAACACTGGATTGCTGAGTCATAGTGGTTATCTGTTAACTTTATGCAGCCTTAATCATTGTCAGTTTTACACCCTTCTTATTAACAAAGACATTACCCATGGCCTGTCATACCACACCAAAGTGTTTTTGTTTTTTTAAAGCCATGTAATGTAATGTAACAAACGCTTTGTTGTACTTTGCTATACAATCACCTCTATTGACTCTAGCTACATCTTTTCATACCATCTTTTTCCCTTTCCTCTTACTCCTTCCATGATTTCCAGCTTGACTGACACTGTAGAAGGTCAGCAGCATGCTTAGTACATAATGCCACAACACACACAAATGCACATCCCGACACTTGGCAGTGGTGGAGAATCACGATCCTGTCACTTTGAGAAAAGTCGATGCAGCGCGGTGGGATGTTACCATGGCAGCAGCAAACACTGGAGCTTCGTGAGATCGTTAAAAGTTTGCCACTGCCCAGCTTAGAGTGATTTTTCTCAGGCTTTTAGTACTCTGAACTCCATGCTGGAAACGCAGACAGGCTTCTGATTGATGACTTGATTTTTAAACATGACACATCAAAGTGGGGGTTTATGATTGCAGTCTTGCTCTGGCATCATCATTGGGGTACTAGTCATGCTTATTACTTGTGTATTGGCATGTTTACTTTTCTGAAAAAAAAATCTATTGCTCCCCATCTGTCTCTCAGTCTGTCAGTCAGTTAAAGCCAACTATTTGTCTCTGTGTCTTTCTTCAAGTCTTCTTTTTCCCCTTAAATAATGAAACTGTGGAGATCATTTGATCACAGGCATGAAAAGAGAGGATTGGGATTAATTATCCATTATTGCATACATTTGAAGAGCACAGTTCAAGGTTCAAGGCAGCTCTTTTTAAGTCTTGCCTTCCACCATCAGTTAAGTTTGAAGCTCCTGAAAACCTCAGATGATCTGTAACATTTACATCTGTTGGAGGCCTTTGAAATTACTCCACAGCATTTTTAAATCAAATCGATTTTTTTCCCCCCCAGTGTATTTGAAGTTTTGAACTGGAGATGCTCCCACTTGTCGTCTCTCGCATACAGCAAATACCACACACAAGAAAGTGTCCTTTCCTTTGGAGCTGTAGAGCCTATAGCACAAGGGCATATATTCCTCTATGACAAAAGGGAACAGAAATAGGTTATTAATCCGGTCATTCATCCTCCAGATTTATGCAAGAAATCTGCCCCTACAGCTGATGGTGGCTCACTCCAGAAGCCCCAGGGCAGAGTTGTTCTGACACTCTTACCTATTAGCTTGGCATCCTATCCATGTGACATCCTGAATTACTAAGAAGATTTAAATACTGCTCTCCTCAAGTGTCAAAACATGTGGATAGCTATATGGTACAGTATTCATATTTTTCATTATACAATGTAAGGGTTGAAATTTTCAGCAAGAAAATGTAACCCTCGGTGGCAGCAGATCTCATAAGACCAAAAGTCAGTGTTTTGTCTGTCAGTACTGTTGGCAGATTTGTACTGAAGATTTATAAGTAACAAATTCTAGCTGCTAGTTCATTTATTCCAGGCAAAAAACAAAGTGTGAAAACAACAGTTTGTCATTTTATAGGTGATTATGTGCTGGACTGTTTCTTGGCTGGCAGCAGTAGCTTCCTGGAGTCTGCACTGGTTGCATGGCAGCTGCTCCCAGCCAAGAAATAATTATGCTCATAACCCCCTTTAAAACAGTAAACTGATGTTTTGAAATATCAGTTTATGTATGGAGTAAACAAACAGTATATAACATGGGAATTGCCATGCTGTTGGCAGGCCAGTAGGCAGATTTTGTCACTTGTGGACGATATTGAGGTTTTGCAGTCACGTGACCGCTAACCATGTGACGTTAACTTGTGTGCTATTTTGGACATGTGACGCTGTAGGGTGAATAAGGCCTCAGTCACACAGGCCTAGAGACCGGTCCACAGCCATCTGGCAACCACTATTTGCAAGGGAAAAATATGTATTCCCTGACTAGCCGGCGAGGGGTTGCTCAAGGTTGCTGGGAGTCGCTGTGAAATCAATTGCTAAAGCCCCAGTCACCCAGACCTAGGGACCAGTCAGTTACACCCTGGCAACCACCAGTCACTAGGGAAAAATGTGTATTCTCTGACCGGTTGGTGAAAACCTCCTTGCGATTGCTTTGGGGGCTAGCAGATTGCTGGGGTCGCCAGCAGTTTGCATGGAACACGTCAACTTGTCAGCAAATACTCACCAGCTCTCTGAGCGATATTGAAACTGTGAAAAGTGCGACACAAACTGGAAATGGAGACTGTTTGCCGTGGTTGCAACAGTAAAGCACAACTTTTACTTTGAAGGTGAACGTTCTCCGTTTCTGGTTTGCATTACACTTTTTCAAGTTTTACTACCACTTGGCTAGAAGTTAGCGGGTGCTTGCAGACAAGTCAGCGTCTTCCATGAAAACTACAGGCAACCCTGGAAATTTGCACACAACCAAAGCATTCACAAGAAGGTTTTTGGTGTAGCACCCTCTTCACCTAGCGACTGCAAACAACCTCCAGGAACTACTCGCCAACCAGTCAGGGAATGCACATTTTTCCCTTGTGACCAGTGGTTGTATCACGTCCAATATGGCACACAACTCTTGAGCAATGTGTGCATGACATCATGTGAGAAACCTTTATAGACATAGACAATGGATATAGCTACCATGACATCAACCACTGGTTTCTGAACCCCCTTTTTAAAGACTCCATTTTAGCATTATGGCCATCCTCTCTTTGTTTTCTTTGGCTTTTTGGTTTATTGCTAGCTAGATTGATTAGCAAGGTGCATCCACAGACTTTGTAGGTACATTGCAGATACCTGCTAAGTAACACAAACATTATAAAACATGGACATAGTCTGAAGATGAAGCCGATGTGGAAGTGCTTTAAACCTGCATCCTATCTGAAGGCCACCGGATGGCGATAGCTGTGGTTGCAAAAAGGCTTCCAGTCCTATTCAAGTCTATGAGAAAACGGCATTCTGACTTGACCTCTGTAAACACTTTCCTGCTGAGTGCATAGTCTCAGTGACAAATTTTGGGTCATATTGAATAAAAAATAAAGTCTGTATTGTAAATCTTGGTACTATACTTCAAAAATGAGGATTATCTGAGGCATGCTCATTGGCTAACAATTTTTCAATCACAAGTCATTAACCAGTGAGCGACTGGTTTCACAGTCAGACCCACCCTTCTTTGTCACTTCCGGTTTTTTGAAACCAAGACAGATTTCTCGGAAGGGCTGTTAGCACAATGAAACGCAGAGCAAACCATATTATTTGTCAGGTAATTACAGTAAAAGTGCTCCAACAGTCACCAACATCACAAATTTACATGGCTGTAAACACTTATTTCTCCTGTAAAGTTGGGAGTTTATGAGAACTGACTCACTGTTGGAGCCAGTCTCAAGTGACCTTTTGAGGAACTGTGTATATATATATATATATATATATATATATATTGTTTATATTTATATATATATTGTTTATATTTATATATATATTATATTGTTTATTATATATGTTGTTTATTAATTAATTAATTTTTTTGTTCTGTTTTAGCAAAAGTAGGGGTCTATGTTACAGAGCAATAGCTTTATTAAGCTTTGACCACACAGGAAATGCTTATTAGAAGAATCAGTATTTGTTGTTGGTTTTAAATGAGATTTGTTGGCACAGAAGAAAGAAGAGCACAAAAGATTACCAAACATATATTTTACTGGCCAATCATGCCAAATCTCTACTAGCTCTTGCTAAGCTGTATTTCCACTTGTTTGCTGGTGTAAAATGTTCAGCGTGTAAACAGTGATGCTTTTAATTTATTATCTTAATTATAAGTTACAGTATGTGTCATCATTTGAAGGCTGAAATATAATAATTGCATCTGTAATTAGCAAAGCCGCTGTGCTGCAATGTCGTAGGCTGTTGATGTTGTTTAAAAGATAAGCTCTAAGATATGACTAAATTATCCAGATTATATTTTGCTGGTATGAGCTGTAAGCACAGTTAATGTGGAACTGAAGATTTTATATTCTAGCTAGATACAATTAAAATACTATTTCTCAATAGCAGCAGTTTTATTTGTGTCTGTGAATGTCTGTATATGTGTAGTCCAGCTGAACTTGGTGCAACTTCACCCTCATCCCTCAACCTTACTGTAATCACAACATGATGTTGAAAACTGCTAAAAAGTTTGCAAAAACTTGATGAGTGACAGTATGATGAGAAGAGAAAAAAAAATGAAGAGCACCACAGAATCTCAAGGCACCTAAGCCACACGGGGCTTTTTTTGTGGTAGTGGACTTTGGAGTCTTCCCTCCAGAATTCCCTGAAGCAGGCAGTATGGTAGAGGACCACGGTGGTCCAAAGCCATATCAATTAGAACCATTGGCTCCAGCCCAAGCAGCAGCAGCTTCCAGGCCTGATAAATGAAGAGCCAAAAACTAAAGTTCCTCAAATGGCCTCTTGAGACTGGCTCCAAAAGCAAGTCAGTCCCCACAGACCTGATTTAAGACAGTAGATGGAGTGTGGAGCCATTTTCAATCCATGGAGTGCCAGTTTTATCGCACTTGGAAAGAAATGTCAGTATTACCACCACCATTAATGTGTTTCAGTAATACAGTAATATCATTTAAAAAAACAAGTTTTAAGTGTGCAATACATCTTTAAATTACAGTATATAGAATATAGACAGTGGCATTATTTAGATAATTCACAGGACCTGAATAAAAATTGCAATCCCACACTGTGAAAAAACATTACAAATGAAAGTCCTTCTTTCAAAACTGGACTTTTCCTTTTTGATATTGCTGAACAACAGCTTGCAAAAGTTTAATCTAACAACTGAGTATTCTCTTCCACTCTAATATTTTCGCTTCCCATTCATATCCCACTCTTGCACGTCATTAACTTTGTGTCTTCTCCTTCCCAAAGTTTTGCCTTATTTGTTCTTTGCCATCTCTCTATGCCTTTCTTTTCTCTACTCTCTTTCCCATCACCCTAGCTGCTTGTGACAGATGGCTACCCTCTCTGAGCCTGGTTCTGCCAGAGGTTTCTTCCTTTTAAAGGGTGTTCTTTCTGCTGCTGTCGCCAAGTGTTTACTCACAGGGGATCGTTGGATTATTGGGCTTCTGTCAATAATATTTGTGGGTTCTTGCCATATGATTTATAAAGTGCCTTCAGATGGCTGTTGTTGTGATCTGGTGCTTTGTAAATAATTTTGAAATAAAAAATAAATAAACTGCAAAGAGAAAATGCCTTTCTCAGGTTTTTATGAAGATTAGAAACCTGTAACTCATCGTACCAGAGCAAGTGATGCTGTATCAGCAAAAGTCTACTGACCATGGTTGTGTTTTATTCATTAGAAATCTAACTTTTTATTTGTAAGAAACACATTTTTATATATATTTATAAATGTACAACAATAATAATAATAAATGGTAACATTTGATTGACTAATTGTAAAGTAGTACTTCAGTGCTATAGTTGGTTGATGTGGAATTCATTTAAATTCAGTGCACCATTCTTTGCAAAGGATGCTGGTAGTGTATGTATACACACACATACACACACACATACATGTATATATGTGTGTGTGTGTGTGTAAATTTTAAATATAAAACACAACGATAATAGCCTCACTTTCCTGTTCTTAGCTGACACAGGAGTGGCACCTGGTGGGGTTTTCTGTTGCTGTACCCCATTGCCTTCAAGGTTTGATGTGTTGTGCATTCAGAGATGCTCTTCTGCATACCTTGGTTGTTATGAGTGGTTAATTGAGTTACTGTTGCCTTCCTATCAACTCGAAGCAGTCTGGCCATTCTCCTCTGACCTCTGACATCACCAAGGCATCTTCACTCAGAGATCAGCTGCTCACTGGATATTTTCTCTTTTTTAGACCATTCTCTGTAAACCCTAGAGATGGCTGTGTGGGAAATTCCCAGCAGATCAGCAGTTTCTGAAATACTCAGAACAAACCGTCTGGCACCAACTACCATGCCACATTCAAAGTCACTTAAATCACCTTTCTTCCCTGTTCTGATGCTCAGTTTGAACTTCAGCAGGTCATCCAGGTTGTCTACATGCCTAAATGCATTGAGTTGCTGCCATGTGATTGGCTGATTAGATGTTTGTGTTAATGAATAGTTGTGCAGGTGTACATAACAAAGTGACTGGTGAGAGTAAATAACAATATTTACCTAAAAAAAAATGTAGTACAGGACCATAACATGGAAACTCAAGTACTTGTGTTTTTACTTTAGTACAGAGCTAAGGTGAATGTACTTATTTGTGTTTACTACAAAAAAAAAACATGAATTCAAAAGGAAGCCGCTGTCAGTCACACATCTGTTTTTGATTATTATAAGAAGCCTACATGTGGATGATTTTCCAATGTTTTATGTAATTATATGTAAGTTCTTAGGTGTTCCATGTGCACGCTGTTTCATGGTGATGATGTCAATTAGTGCTACCCTGACGTTGCATAGACAAGGCATCGAGTTCAAGGATGAAGCTGTTGAAGCTGAGAGACGCAGACACACCAGCAGTTTGAGAAGCCAATTATTTTCCAGTTGCAGAGGCTGTGAGAATGCACTGCTAATTATTGAAAACTGAGCTTGTTCAGTTGCTGAAAAGCTGCAGATACTCTAGAACAATTTGCTCCCATTGAGTACCTAGGCTAATTAACGTCAGTCTTACATTTGAAAGAAAGTTTTTTTTTTTAGTCATCCATTTACGTAACATACTTTGATGTACCACCTTAACTTCAAAAGTGTTTTAAGCAGCTGCGACGCCAGTTTTGCCACTGCTGAAAGGAAACAGAACTTTGAGGGACCTTGACTGGTGCATGTCTTCCTGTGGGTACATATATTTAAAATGTCATCTTCAAAAGATGGGGCTTTCTGAGACATAATGGGAGCAAGATAACAGCTATGTTTACTAAAGTGATGCAGAATTACTACACTGCCAATGAAACAGAAACACACAATAAACACACAGATAAACACACTTAAACAAAACAAACTCTCAGACCAAGTTTGGGAAGTCTAATATCACACATCTGAGGAAGGAGAACAAATAAGATACATAATGTGACTCCAGACCAAAGATTTATGAAGCAAATTGTGGCATTCCTGAGCTGTGGGAGAAAAACTCTTTGTGAGTCACTCTGGGATAGTTACCAGAGTAGACATGTTTGCTTTCACAGAGTGGACCTAGATGCCCC
>VUQI01060805.1:5403-37851 GCA_015106735.1 Paratilapia polleni
TTTGAGGTGGGGATATGCTTCTGTCTCGCCTGCATGACTGCCCCAGAAGAAAAAGCAAACCAAAAGGGATGCCTTTTTAAGAAAAGGTCAGTATGGGCTTTTCTTGCTCCCAGTGGATTCTGTATTTCACTCAGGAATAAAGAAAACAACAACTGCTCCCGTTAGGGTGACTCACCAGGTTTAAAAAGGAGATTAAATTCCTGTTTTGTTTTGGGGTTTTTTTTCCCCCTTCCTCACCTTGCTCTTTCCAGTAGATAAGTAATGGTGCTCTCTCCCTGCAGATAAGGGACGTTGTCTGGCAATATACATCCTCCACTCATCCCACACCCCCGTCGTCTCCCTCACTTCTAGGACCAGATCAGTTTCTGTTTCAAAACACTTGGCTGTATTTAGCTAATAAGTATGCAGGGCTTGTTTCTTACTGATCAGGTGGATATCATGCCAGCTGAATGTCACTTTTTATCCTTTAAATCCCAGCGCTATCGAGTGAATGCTTGTCACAGGTTGAGTTAGCACCACTTTAGGACAACTGTTGTCTTAATGGCTCTTTATATTGTAAGGTAAAGACCCTACAATATTAGAGAGAGAACCCCAATGATCATATGATCTCCTATGATCAAGCACATAAGTTCACTCTTGTTTTACTTTTGGTTTCTATCACTGCCCCTCTTCAACTTCTTTGCCTTGTGCAACTACAGGACTTTTTCTTTTGCCAGATTTTAGCTGCTGTGAAAACTATCAATGGCTACCTGGTAAAACAAAAACACTACCCTTCTCCTGTTTAACTTTTCAACTGAGGCTTCAGTTTCCCAGGAGATACTATAACTAGTGGCAGACAGAACTGCATAGTGAAAGCTACCAATCTAAATAAAAAAAATAAACAAACAAAAAAACAGTGGTATGTTATATACAGTACTGTTCAAGTATTGAGCCAGCCCTAATTTCTTTAAATTTTGTTTCCAAGCAGCCAGACTTTCTTGTAATGTTTTTAAAGTGCTCTTGAGCAATAGTTCTCCAGGCTTTCTGAAGGTCTTTCAAAGTTTTGCTTTGGACATTGGCTGCTTTTTCACTCATTTTCAGTCCAGTCCTTGTACCTGGAATGTTTTGTTTAAGCCACTAAACACTGACCTATGAGTCATTTAAGCATAAAAAGGCACCTAAATCAAGGGATGAACCAGTGTTGTGTCTACACATAACAGACTACTTAGCAAAGAACCAATTTTAAATTGTATCTTTCGGTACTGTGCTACTGTGCTGTTGTAAAAACACATAATTTGTTGTCATTTCTTTAGTTGAATCTATGAAAAATGCCAAAGATAACACAGTTTGGCAGACATAAAATAGTATTTTTACAGTAACAAAAGTGCTTCCCAAAGAGCTATTAACCAAAAATGTGGTATATCTCAGCGTGATGTGCAGTGTATCCTTAAAAATATTTGAGCAAAATGAACAAATAGAGGACAAAAGAAGAATCTACAGCAGATGAACAGTATCTGAAAGTCATGTCCTTAAGAAATATGAAAAAATCCAGCAAAGACCTGACACAGGACCTTTAGTTCACCAAGGCATCAGAAAGTGTCTGATTGGCAGCAACTTCATTTTTCATTTGTTATCCCACACACACTGCCAGTGCAGTAAAAGCAAGCATGGATAGAAAAACATACAGTGGAACACTATCAGTCATGGATTGGCCTCCCCAGAGCCCGGACCTCAACATTATTGAAGCAGTGTGGGATCATCTTAACAGAGAACAGAACAAAAGGCAGCCAACATCCAAAGAAGAGCTTTGAATGTCCTTCAAGAAGCCTGGAGAACTATTCCTGAAGACTACTTAAAGAAATTACAAGAAAACTGTCTAAGAGAGTTCAGGCTATGTCGAAGAATAAAGGTGCTCCTACCAAATATTGACTTTCAATCTTGTTAGAATTGTACAAACTCTGTTTTTGCCTTATATACGGGATTTCCACTTATCTTTGCATGTTTCAATAAATCGCTGCATCTATTTCCCAATTTCCTAGCAAAATATAAAGAAATGAGGGGTGGCTCAAGACTTTTACACAGTACTGTAAATATTCTGTAGCAATTACATTGTGCAACATTGTGTCAACATTACTTAAGCAAAAAACTTGTTCATTAATCAGTGTGAAAAAAGTCTGTTGTTCACCTTTCTTTCTTTACTAAAATGTATTCTTTAAGAGAGAAGGCTTCGTATTTCAGTAATAGAAGCAGGGCAATCTTTTTATCTTTCCCCATTACTTCAAAGGAGAATCCATATGGTGAGGCTAACTGTAGTGAAACCAGATACACTGAGTGGTATCTGTGTATGGGAGCCAATACATAAAACAATGAGTTATCATCTCATCCAGTCCTGGCTTCTGGTCCAAAACTGATGACCCCATCCCCAAGAGGGAGCCTCTGTAAGTTTGAAGCCTCCAAAGATCCCCTGCAGATTGCTTATTTCACAGCCCATGTGTATGATTTCACTGAGACTCTTGGGAACAGAGTGTCTAATGATAAAATGCAGCTGGCTCGTGCATCCTCTACTCATGCTGCCCATCCTCTACCTCCACCTCTTCTTTTAACACAACCCAGAGACAAACACTATTAATAGCTCACGCTGTTAACATTTAACGGTGCTCAAATCAAAAGCAGCAGATCAGTGTTTTTCTTTTTCTTTTTTTTCCCAAAAAGAAGTAATTCAAAGCTCTCACCTACTCACAGGTGCTGAGATTATGCTGTTTTGGGGGAAAAGGAATAAAGTAAAAATTAGCTCTGAAGTTATTTTGAGCCCACACACATGAAAAGTTTTAGTGTGCATGCTCAAACAAACTGCAGCAATTAAGTCAATTCATGCTCTGCAACAACATTTTGACATATCCTCAAAATTACACTATACACAGTGGATCATGAGTTAGAACTAAAATCGGGACTGCATAGATAGAGAAAAAAGATTGGTTTTGTAAAAAATAAAATAAAATAAAAATCAGAGTATGAAGACTTCCAGGAGAGAGAAGTGAGAGCTGAATGCTAAAGAGCAGCACAGGGTGTTGCAAAAATTGCACATGGCATTGCAAGTGAAAGAGTTGTTACTAGGAACTTAAGTGTGAATCTTCTGTGAGTCTCCCTGTTGCTGGTTGCACTACTGCACATGGTATGAGGTTGAGAGTCTGGTGTAAAATAGCACAGGAGGAAAAACTGGTGAAGAAAGAAAATGAATATTTCAGTAACAAACATAATAACAGGGAAAAATAAGGAGGAAATTGGAAAAGAAAACAAAATCTTATGAAGAAAGGCAACAGAGCAGACGAGATGCGAGACAAGATTGGTAAGAAAACAGGGGACTCAATCAGAAATGCATTACCAAATGTTTTTATTTTCCTCTTAGAACAGCTGTGTAAGGTTTCTGTTCTATAGAATTTAAATGAAGCCAAGCAGAGAAAAAATGCATTGTCTATTTTCACTAAAATGTAGGCTCCATTTTTGTTTATATACAGGTTCTCTTAATAGGACTTTCCCCTCAACAACGGCTTTTTTTAAACAACCTTTTTACACAAAGGTCAGAGCTATTACAGGCCCACCATCTCCTTTGAGGCGAGCCAGGCTCGCTATGCCTCCCTCATCAAAATTAAAATTACTCTCTTTATTGTAATTGCTCTTTATGCTATTTTAATGTCCATCAGACTCTAATTGGAAAAGTCACAATTTTAGTGTGAGGTGTTGAGACTCTGTTAAACATCAGTTAGTATGAAAGATGTCAGCGGTTCATTATGACTGCAGGGCGCTGTTCTTTAGAACAATTTCAGTAATTTTTTTTCTTTGTTAGTTTGTTTGCTTTTAACTAGATTTGTCCATCATTTCCTTCTACTCATGTCTTCAGGTTGGCTTTGCCACATTTTCAGGCTACCGTCAGTTAAGATGTCAGAACTGTATATTGCCTTAAATGAAGATTAATGCAGCATTTTTTTTTTTTATTGTTTGTGGCTGTATTTTTTTAAATACATTTAATTTATAACTTCTGTAAACAAATTGCCATACAACATTCACTCAACGTACAAAAACTTGAAGCCCAGTTATAAACGAGTATATTATTATTGTTATGAGCCTGTCTCATTGTGTGATGCATGGTGAGCTCACTTGTATGGGTTTAGTAGGTTTAGCAATGTTAGGGTCATGGCTCTGCTTGGTGGACTATCTTCTTAGTCCTTTTAGCATCCATATATCCATCCGTCTTCTTCTGCTTATCCAGTTAAGGGTCACAGTGAGGCTGGAGCCTATTGCAGCTATCATAAGTCAAGAGGCAGGGTACACCCTGGACAGCTCGCCAGTCTGTCGCAGGGCTAACACAGAGAGATAGACAACCATTTACTCACATGGCCACTTTAGAATCACCAGTTAACCTGACATGCATGTCTTTGGACTGTGGGAGGAAGCTGGAGTACCTGGGGGCACAGAGAGAACATGCAAACTCCACACAGAAAGATCCCAGCCAGCCGGTGGATTCAAACCTAGAACCTTCTTGCTATGAGGCGACAGTGCTAACCACTGCACCACTCTGCTACCCAGACGTTTTTTAGCAGTATTTTTAAATTTAAATGTATAGCAGTTGAAATGAAAGCTTAGTGGACTTTTCACATTTAAAGCAAATTTAACCCAGTTTTAGCCCAGACCACTATGTACCATTTAGACTTTCAGTCAATGGAAAATGCTAAATGGGACTGATTACTTGAATTGCACAGCTAAGGTCTTGAGTTACTCTTAATATTCCATAGAGTTAGGCCTCAGCCACACAGGCCTAGAGACAGCCCCCTGACAACCTCTGGTTGCTAGGAAAAATATGTCTTCCCTGACTGGTTGGCGAGGTGTTGCTGGAGGTTGCTGGCTGTTGCCAAGTGAAATCAGTCACAAAGAGGGTGCTACACCAAAAACACCAGATTGACAGTTGCCCGGGGTTTGCATGGAAGATGACGACTTGTCTGCAAACACTCACCAAATACTCGCCGAAAGGTAGTGAAATTTGAAAGTACACAACGCAAACCAGAAATGGAGAATATTTGCCTTACCAGTGCAACCAACCTATTTCAAAAGATGCAACTTTTACTTTGAAGGTGAACGGTCTACATTTCTTGATTGCATCACACTTTTCACAGTTTCACCCCACCTTAGCAAATAGTTGGCAAGTCTTCCATGTCTTCAAACTACAGGTGATCGCAGCAATCTGCTAGTGACCAAAGCAGTTGCAACGACATTTTCAGTGCAGCACCGTATACATCTTTGCAACCAATTTCACCTAGTGACTGCCAATAACTTCCAGCAACCACTCGCCAATCGGTCCGTGGATACACATTTTTACCTAGCGACTGGAAGTTGCTAGGGGGTCACTGACCAGTCTCTAGGCATGTGTGACTCGGGCCTCAAGTGTTGATTATACTCCCTTGTGGACACGGACAGCTGGAGACTCAACGGCTGAGGTGTCATTCCTGCTGTACTTCTTCGAAGTTCGCTTGTCATCCACCGCCTGGAGCGCATGCGTAGTTGGTGCATTGTAATGTAAATTCTCTGTGGTCACAGAAAACAGGCAGGCATGCGGACATCTGCATGGAATCCTGCGCTCACTATCTGATGATGAAATTTACGTCGTTCGGAGCCGAGCGGAGCCTAGTGGACTCGCGGACGCGGAAAATATAATCGAGGCCTTAGTTTGTAATGCATCATCTTCAAAACTGGTCATTAACAACGTTGTTTTCTGAAATTCATTGCAGAATCACACACCAATGCAATGTAACTGTACAATATACTTAATTTTATTGTAGGGTCTTTACTGTAAAATACAAAGTGCCTTGAGGCTCTATATAAATAAAATTTAATTGAATTGAATTTTACCATTAATTGTAATTGGCTCCATATTGAGGAGCTTCAGCTGACAAACATATTTTTGCTGCAGGCAAAAAAGGCAGATGCTCTCTTTTTCACTTTCTCCATCTGCATTTGCCAATCTTTGCTATCTGTGATCCTTTTGCTGTCTTTCTCTCTCTGCCCTCTAATTCATGCTAAGCTAATCATTCTTCCATTTGTCAGACTGCATGTATCAGGTGTGTGATTAATCATGACCTTTCATCGGTAGCAGGAGTTCATAGCTGTGTGAAGAATCCATGAATGTTGATGGTAGGGATGCACTGATATATCATTGACTGAACATCGAAAGTGGCCTTGTTGGCTGCCAAAGTCCTATTGGCAAATAACGTGACCTTTACAGATTATCTGCTGTGTCACATTAATTTTTGTGCGGGCTATATGTTCAAAGATAGTGTGAAGAATAGCTGCAAGACTAAAAAAAATTTAAATTGTTACTGTTATTTAAAACTTTGCTATCAGTTTCAACCAAAAATAGTACAATCTCTGCAACCACAGTTCATTCCCTAATATCTTTATAATCAGAATAACTCACAGTGATGGTAGGCACTTTCCACTTCATTAGGTACACCTGTTTACTTGCTTGTTCAAGCAAATATCTAATCAGCCAATCACATGGCAGCAACTCAATGCATTTAGGCATATGGACATGTTCAAGATGACCTGTTGAAGTTCAAACTGAGCATCAGAATGGGGAAGAAAGGTGATTTGAGTGACTTTGAACTTGGCATGGTTGTTGGTGCCAGACGGGCTGGTCTGAGTATTTCAGAAACTGCTGATCTACTGGGATCTACTGGGATTTTCCCACACAACCATCTCTAGGTTTTACAGAAAATGGTCAGAAAAAGAGAAAATATCCAGTGAGCGGCAGTTTTCAGGGTGAAAATACCTTGTTGATGTTAGAGGTCAGAGGAGAATGGCCAGACTGCTTCCAGCTGATAGGAAGGCGACAGTAACTGAAATAACCACTTGTTATAACCAAGGTATGCAGAAGAGCATCTCTGAATGCACACGTTGAACCTTGAAGCAGATGGGCTACAGCAGCAGAAGACCACAGCAGGTGCCACAGGCTCACCAAATATTGGACAATAGAAGACTGTCCAATATTTGTCTCTGATGAGCAGGCCACCTGCTTTATACACCATTTGCATTTAATCATTAGCTATTATTAACTCTGTCTCTCTCCTATAGGTGTGCCTTTTTGTCCTGTCTCCCTCTGCTCTCTTCTGTTTCCCCTCATCCCCAACCGGTCGCGGCAGATGGCTGCCCCTCCCTGAGCCTGGTTCTGCCGGAGGTTTCTTCCTGTTAAAAGGGAGTTTTTCCTTCCCACTGTTGCCAAGTGCTTGCTCATAGGGGGTCGTCTGATTGTTGGGGTTTTCTGTCTTTTCTGTCTAATATTGTAGGGTCTTTACCCTAAAATATAAAGCGCCTTGAGGCAACTGTTGTTGTGATTTGGCACTGTACAAATAAAATTGAATTGAATTGAATTGATGAGTCACGATTTCTGCTCCAACATTCAGATGGTAGGGTCAGAATTTGGCATAAACAACATGAAAGCATGGATCCATCCTGCCTTGTATCAACGGTTCAGGCTGGTGGTGGTGTAATGGTGTGGGGGATATTTTCTTTGCATACTTTGGGCTCTTTAGTGCCAATTGAGCATGGTTTTAAGCAGCCTACCTGAGTATTGATGCTGACCATGTCTATCCCTTTATGACCACAGTGTACCCATCTTCTGATGGCTGCTTCCAGCGGGACACCACACCAAGTCAAAAGGGGGTCCAACGCGGTACTAGCAAGGTGTACCTAATAAAGTGTTGAAGCCAGTATATCTTTCTGGTCGAAGATATGCTGTTACACAAACATGTCTTCAGCCAAGGAAATTATTATGTTGAACAAATCTGCATCTGCAAACTGTTTCCTCACAATAACAACTCTTGGAAATACCATTTTCATGATAAACACACAAAAACATCACTATGGGCTAGAATAAAAAGATAGAACAAATTGACTTTTTTGATATATAATGGGAAAAAAACATGAAAAAACAATCCTGCTAAACCTCAAACATTTTGGGAAACATCTGTTTGCTTTCTCACCAACATTTAAAGACAAATTAGAATTTAACTCTGTTGATTCTTGGCCTTGACCTGATCCTTTTTCTAGTTTGGTTTTGTTTTTTTGCCAACCTCTGCTGGCTGTAGCTTCAGATTTACTGGACAGGCAGGAGAGAGCTATCTGTAATCTCGCTCTCTGCGATCTAATCTAATGACAAACTGTAACTGTAATCAGATCTTTCAACAACCCAAATACAACACCTGGGATGTGAATGCAAAATTCACTTTTGCTGTCAAAATCATTAGCTTGGTACACTTTGATTTTCTGATGTTTCAGTGTGATACAATAAGATCCTTGCACTTTGTGGACTAAACACTCAACCAGTGAATTTTATCCAGGCAGCGACTGCATTTAGTCCAAGATGTATTTGGAAAATAAGGAGCGCATAAATGTACTTGGGTACATGCTGACACACACATGCTGACATAGAAATTACCCTCAAAATATACAGTATATACTTGAACATACAGGATTATCTACACAACAGTTAGTCACCTTAACTGCTGGTGATTTGATTCGCCTTCTTATTGTGTGAAAAAAACATTCGTCATTTCCACGCAGTTATATTTTACTTTTCCATCTCCAGCTGTTAAGGCTGTCACTGGCTTTGTGTTTGTATGTGTGTGTTACTGTTAAAGTTACACGGCAACACAAAGTTTGTCAGATCAGTGAATGAGCGTGATCACACTCTTTCAAGAAATAATAGAACAAAACCCTGTCCCCCTTGCGGAGCACCAAGTCACTCGAGGTCTCACTGAGAGTTTTTGCTCCCCAGCTAAATGTTCACACAATTGATGAGTCAGTCATGATACAGAAATAGGGAATTTTTCACATCTTTCTTTTCACCCTCTTTGTGTCACACATCTTGGAGACGTGCTCTGCACGTTGCGAGGGAGACGCAAACTGAGTCACTGTCATCACAATAGAGAATATAGAAGTTTCATTATTTGCAATACACATTTCACTGTGGAGATGCTTTTAAGCCTGAAAGCCTTGTTTCATAGCTTAGTTTGTACAGTAGAAGCTCTGCAGTGCTCTGCAGTGTATGGAGTGTAATTTAGCTGGAATAACATGCTCCAGTATTATGTGGTGAAGACGGAGATGGATGGAGAGAACAACAATCAGTGAACATCCATATAGTTTGTGAGACATTTTCACGGAGCTCCACTTCACTGTGCTTTGAAGACAAGATTGTCTCTGAACAGGACAGTCGAGAGGGCGTATCTTAGAATATAAATGGGCAATATATTAAAAAGAAAAAATCTTATATGGTGCTACTGTATAATAAATCATCTAAGATGGTAAATGCAAAATAAGATCTATCAGTATTAATAATATAGCATTCCAGTGTAATTCATGAAACACAAAATATTTTAGATTTTTTTTTTTTTTTTTTTATTGGACAAACTAACCAGATATAATCAAAACACTTTATTACACTGATGCAGAATTAGTGATGATTGTTAAATCCAACATGGCCGTAAAATTTTCCAGGTCATCGATTTGCAGCATTGCTCAGAATGGTTTAATACCCCACACCCCACAAGTGGTTGACAAATGTATACTGTCTTATGATCTGTACTGTATACGCTCAAAACACCCAGAAATATTCTTTACTAAAAGCTGGAATTCCTCAAAGAAATCGACAGGATAAAGCATTAAAATACAGAGTACCTGGATAATCTGTGTCTTGTCCCCATTTTTGCATTGATTTTTCTTTAAAGAAATAAAATGGAAACAAAATACTTTTGTTTCCATTTTATTACAAAACCTTACAAATGTTAATGAAACCTTATATGACTTCATAAAAGTATGCTTGTTATTGGAAACATGTAGCAGTAATGCCAGATTTTGTGAGGATAATCATTATGACTGTGATCAGAAAATCTATTTCTGGCAGTGGCTTTCTTTTTTCTTTTTTATAACTCAGTTTTTTTTTTTTTAGGAAAATTATTGAAGGGAAAAAATATAAACACAGTAGTTTAGCCATAAATCATAAATGCCAGATAAAACTAATTGCATTACAGGGTCAAATGTAGTATTTTCTGAGAGTGGCGGCATTTAGATTTTCAATTAAGGTCACCTTTCCCACATGACCTTATTGATGAGACTCTAGCATCACATAACAGCTGAGGGGGAGAGAGAATGAAAGAGGGCTTCCCAAGGGAGACGACAGGATGTGCCAATTTTTGAATATACCATACATGTATCACTATAGTACAACTACATACTGTATGTTGAACATGTGTCTATAAATAGAGATTTAGTTTTAACTGCTTTTCAGCCTCTAAAAGAATTCAGCATGAATCATGCACCACAGTAAATAACAGATATTAGTAGATTTAAAATGTCTCTATGTTTCATTCCATTAACTTTTCTCTTTTTGATTTTGGTACTGTGTCTATATGGTAGTTTACTGAGTGTCTATTCTGTCTATATCCCTCTTAATATCAGCATTGCTGTTCTTTCATCTTACAACCTGTCATCTGTGCCATTCCTAATTACAGCAGTTAATTACACAGTATTTCCAGCAACCAAATTGATTTGATCTGCATTGACCTCGCATTATTTGTGTCAAAAGACATGAGTGGAAAATAAATTTTCTGTGCAGTTTTCCTGCTTCTTTAGCCTTAAAAAAATTCCTCTTTCTTCTGCATTTAAACTTGGAAATGCGACATCAAACACTGCTCTCTTTCATAGGCATGCAAAATGCAGCCACAGTGAAAACATGGTTACTGCTATTTGCGATATTGACTTGCAGTCAGGCATAATGCAGGCTGACATAAACAACATCTATACAGATATCAGCCTTCAACTAGACAGAGAAGCCCCTTTGTAACATGCTAGTGTACAGACTATATGTCTCTGTGACGAGCCCCCAGAAGACTTGATGATAAGAGCACACACACACACACACACACACACACACTCGTTTTGACATCTTAGTGGGGAACGTTTTGTCCTCACAAATCACGGTTGGTCCTCACAGCTATACTTTTATGCAAATTTTTGTCCTCACAAAGATCTCTAAATAAGTGCACACACACACATACACACACACACACACACACACATTTTTTCTGTGTGTTCCTATACAGCGCAGATATACACTGCTGGTGTGCCCCAAAGAGACCACTCCTCCTTATCAGAACCATCGTCAGTACTTCAGTCACCTTGCAGGAGACAGAGGCCTATTGATTTGTGGGTAATGCTATTATATGGCTTTGATAGGCTCCTTTCTAACTTACCACACACACACACACACACACACACACATATGTTGGCATGCATATGCACAACAGAGCAGCTGAGTAATTTATAGAAAACATCTGAGACATGCTATGCCATTGGTGCCTTGTTTCTTTTGTATGAAACAAGATTTTCTGCACATGATACCAGAGCAGATTAGCAGACTCGCTCACAGTTTAATTAGTATTGATCATGGAATTTCTTATTGTTATTAGTGATTAAAATCTATCAGAGATACTAGTAAGATTCTAGTTTTGTTTGAAGCAGCCACAATCAGCATTGTTGGTGGTGACAAAGGATTCAATGTTACAAAATCACTGGCCACATCTGAAATATGCCACTGGGAAAGAGTACTGTTAATCTTAAAATACACAATGGAGTTGGATGAGAGCATTGATAGGACCAGAAGTAGAATATATCTTAAGTCCAAGTGATTGTACTGAAGTACAGTTTTAAATTAAAATGTAAAACTTGGGTGGCACAGTGGTACGGCAAGAAGGTCCTGGGTTCGAATCCACCAGCTGGCCGGGGCCTTTCTGTGTGTAGCTTGCATGTTCTCCCCGTGCCTGCGTAGGTTGTCTCTGGGTTATCTGTCTTATACAGTATAAACCTGCATAAGTCATTAGCAGGATGATCACGTGATCATAAACCATGTCTGTCACGACAAAAATTACGTCAAACATGACTATGAATAATATTATATAAGTACTTGATGAGAAGTAAGGCCCTGCCTTTCACATTAAAAACTCATTCTGCCTTGAGATAGACTGAATGATTTGATGACTGCATAATGAGACAGAAAGAGGGGGCGAAGGAGCTAGTGCTGGCTCATCATCTACTCTGGTTTTAATACACGAAAAGAAAGCAGAGGAGGTGTTTCAACATTTGAATTGCCTGGAAAAAGTGTGCTTCCTAACTTCTAACTGATATGACCGCCGCTGAAAACTGCAGTGAGGCTATAAAATCAAATTAGATTCACTGCATGATATCTGCAATAAGTAGCGCATGTTTGTGTAATGAAGCAAAGGATGACACCAAATTAGACTTTAAACTTTAAAAATGAAAGAAGTGGCACTTCTTCCCATTTAGGTTCTCTAACCTTGTTGTTGGTGATAGCACTTAATGCTTCAATAAGTCTTCATCAGGGTCATTAAGCTACTTCATCATGTGTCTCTTTAGCTTGACTGGACTATTAAACCATCTGATTAAAGCTTAAACAAGCTCTTCTCATTACTCTGAAAAGGCACCTCATTAAATATGTTGTCATTATATTCCTTGCATGATAGAGATGTTAACTCACACGATACAAAGGCTCAGCATCAAAGCACTTTTACTTAATTGTTTACCTGTATTGATTTTACAAAGTGACAAAACACTTCCCATTTGGTTGTCACATTCATTGAAAGATACCTTTAGCCACTCAAAGTGCTAAGCAGTTTCAGTATTGATGAAGCTGTGGGAATTCATTGAGATTTGAATGTTTGTGCCTACAGTTAAACACCACACATTTTGTATGTTTTACAGTTAAATCCATATTTTGTTGGATGAAGATGCATTTTTGTGTAGTTTTGCCTCTGTACACCACCACAGTGGATTTTAAATTGAACAGTCAAGATGTGATTGTTTACAGCCATTTTTATACATAGTCCTCCATTTTCAGAGGCTCAAACATAATTGCACAAATTAATGTAAGGATTGTTTTTAACACTTGCATGAAAATCCTTTGCAGTCAATGACTGCCTGGAGTCTAGAACCCATGGACATCATCAAATGCTGTGTTTCCTCCTTTGAGATGCTCTGCCAGACCTTTACTGCAGCCACCTTCAGTTGCTGCTTGTTTGTGGGTCTCTCTGCCTTCAGTTTTGTATTTAATAAAGGAAAAGCTGCTGTGCTGGGTTGAGATCAGGTGACTGACTTGGCTGTTGAAGAATATCCCATTTCTTTGCCTTGAGAAACTCTTGGGTTGCTTTTGCAGATTGCTTTGGGTCATTATCCATTTGTACTTTCCTTCTCCATACTTTTCTCTTCCCATCATCCTGGTACAAGTCGATCTTGGTTTCATCTGTCTAAATATTTTTTTCCAGAACTGTGTACACTCTTTTAGATGTCTCAAAGTCTAATCTAGAAGTCTAATCTGATCTTCCTCTTCTTGAGTGTAACTGGTGGTTTGCACCTTGTTGTAAACCCTCTGTATTTCCATTCATGAATCTCTTGATTGTAGACTTTGATGATACACCTATCCACTCGAGAGTGTTCTTGACTTGGTTAGATGTTGTGAAGTTGTTTTTCTTAACCATGGAAACAATTCTGTCATCATTTTTAATTTACTTCTTCTTCTTCTTCACTTTTAATCTCCTTGAGCTGCCAGTATTTCTCTACCTAATGTTGTTTCACCTTTATCTCTTTTTAAGTTTCATTTTCTGTTTGTTTTCTATCTTCTCTTGTGAAGCACTCTGTAACTTTGTTTTTTTAAAAGTCCTATATAAATATAGGTTATTATTATTATTAGTGTTATTATTATCATGCACTTTATTTGTCTTCTGTGGTCTTTCAGGCCTTTTGGTGTTGCTGAACTGGTCAGTGCATTCATTCTTTTTAAGAATGTACCAGATTGTTGATTTGTCCACTCCTAAAGTTTTTGGCTTTCTCTCTGATAGGTTTATTTCATTTTTTCAGTCTAATGATGGTCTCTCTCACTTGCACTGATGCCTCTTTTGGCCTCATATTTAAAATTAAAGTGAGAAGCTATAAAATACAATTCTCCAATTACTTTTGAGCCTCTGAAAATGGGGAACTGTGTATAAAAATGGCTGTAATTCCTAAACAGTTACTGCAAAATTTTTGCAAAACCTGTTGAATTAAAGCTGAAAGTCTGCACTTCAATCACATATAGATTTATTTAAAATCCATGAAGGTGGTGTACAGAGGGAAAACTACAAAAAGTGTGTCTTTGTCCAACAAATTATGGACCTAACTGTCCAGTCATTAAAGTAAATTCGAAGCAACATAAGCAATAAAATCCCAGATTTGAGTTTAATCCTAGCTCATTTTTAGACCCTGCGCTGAAATATAACTGTAAAAAATGTCTCTTGAGAAGAGAATCTGAGAATTTTTAACACACTTCTTCTGTGTCCTCCACTGCTCCCTCTCTTTTTTTTAATGAGTGTGTTGGTCATGGCATGTCTCTCTTGTCCATGTGTTTACACTGGCATATGATCCGTGTTCTGTGATACTGTCAGCGTCCTTCCTCGTTTCCTGACACCCATATAAGAGGCTCTGACTGGCTAATGAGTTTTGACAGGGCAGAAAATTGATCAAGTGGCTGATCAAAAGCTCAGTGCTAGAAGGCTGTTGAATGACAATTTGGGGTGATAGTGAGTGTGCTGTATCAAATTAGAGCGCTATCAAGACTGAGGCCCAGTGTGGTGCACACTATCCAAAGCTCATTACCAATAAGTGATGTCTGAAATATAATTTTGTGCAGCAGGATTGTGTATTAAGAAGGAAAAACCTGTTTTTTTTTTCACACCAGCTTCCAGAGGCCGTCTTGTGTAACTGATCATATGCTCTGACCTCCAGGTGGATTCTTTCAGGTTATTAAGGCTAAACATTTCAAGGACAGTGGTCACATGAATATTTTATGTAGTACTGCACAACATGTAAAAACTCACCAGTATTTTCATCAGAGAGAAATATGGCAAAGCCAGTGCTGATGGGGGAAAGGAAGGAGTGGGATGGGCCTGGCTTCAAACATGACCAATCAATTAGCCCATTTTGCTCCTCTTTAAAAAATAGTGTGTCCCACGGTGCTCACATTTTGTCTGGGAGTCGGGGGGATATCCTGTCACAAAGTAGTTGGTCACCTGGTTTAAATTTCATTGAGGCTTTTCCTCTAGCTTACTGAGTCTAAAAATTGGCTTCTATATAACCAATCTGTTATCAGTCAGTCTCTGCATTTTTCTACTAAATCTAATACTAGATGCTCTGGTTTTTTTTTTTTTTTTGTTTTTTTTTGTTTTGTTTGTTTTTGGAAAAATAAAACAAAATAAAAATTGGCTATTTTGATATTTGTACCAAGGCGATGTAATATTACTGTATTTCTGTTGGCCACCTGCTCTTTAGAAACCCACTCTCGAAAGCTGGTTTTAGCTCCTTAAATCAGTACATTTATTCTTACTGTGTGGAATTATGTCTGTAGTTTTCCTCAGTAACTCATCTCTATAACCTGCTTTGGGAAACTAAAGTACTAAAGCCCAGAATTTTCTTCATCATTTTTTTGTTGAATCATCCATAAAAACATTGTATGCTCACTTGTCTTTAGTGTTAGTGTAGCCAGAATGGTTCATAGATGTTATTATAGATACTGATGTGACATAACACAAAACAGTTTAGTGGATTAACTAAAGCCTCAGGGCTTACCAACAGGATATTCTTTATGTACATAAATTTAATTTGCAATTTTATGGATTTAGACAGTTTATCACCATGACTGTGTGTGCACCTCTGTGTCTTATAGCTTAGTACTACAGGGATGCCACATTTCTGAAGACTTAATTCAACTGTCTGTAGCTGAATCAGAAACACACACACACTCCCAAAGCTTACCCTTTTTGTTATTATTTAGTGTTTTTCTAATTTGTTATCCTCCTGAATAATTTCCAGAGCTTATTATACTAAAGGCTGGTTACCAATCTGTTTTTCACCTTTTGAGTGGGTACTGGCATTGTTTTAAGCCACTGGCGTACTGTGACGAACTGGGTTATGGATCGCCTATCACTCCCAGCTCATTGTGTGTGGATGTTTGTGATGGACCCTTTGACAGCACATTTAAACACAATGGGCAAGCATCATTATTTAATGTGTAGGATTAATACTGAGAAGGGGCATATTTTAACCAAAACCAAAACAATATGTTTTTCCTAAATTTAACCACGTAGCTTTTACTGTCTAAACCTAACCAAATCAAAATCAAAAGTTGAAAGCAGGAATAAAAAAAACAAATTAGTCAAACAAAAAAAAAACAAAAAAAAGGGGGGGAAACAATTGTAAAACAAAAAGCTCCCAAACAAGACACAAACTGCAGTCTACTGACTGATTTGTGACTTGTGACAAGGCCACCTTGTGCCCATCTCTGCAGTGTAAACATCATTTGAGAACACAAACTTGGTCTTGATTAGGCCTAGTCACACAGACAATAGAGAACGGTCGGCAGCCCCCTGACAACCTCTGGTTGCTAGGAAAAATTTGTATTCCCCGAATGGTTGGCGAGTGGTTGCTGAAGGTTGCTGGCTGTCACTAGGTGAAATCAGTTGCAAAGAGGGAGCTGCACCAAAAACCTAGTTGTGATTGCTTTGGTCACTAGCACATTGCAGCAGCCTCCCATAGTTTGTATTGAAGACACTGACTTGTCTGCAAACACTCATAAACTACTCGAGGAGCAGTAGTGAAACTTGAAAAAGTGTGACGCAAACGGGAAGCTGAGAACGTGCAGTGCAAACATTCCTGATTCATGGATTTAGTGAAGGAGGACATGCAGAGGGTTGGTGTGACAGAAGAGGTTGCAAGGGACAGGGTGAGACGGAGGCAGGTGATCAGCTGTGGTGACCCGTAAAATGAGCAGCCGAAAGAAGAATTTAACCAGTAAGCGAAACTCTTGAAGTTAATCTTTTGGAAGAGTGTCCCGGGCTAAGAAAGGTAGCATTAATCTAGCACTTTTTTGTTTGTTTCTTTGTTTTTGTTTGTTTTTTTCATTGCAGGAGAAACCAGATCTCTTGGAGAAAATTTATGTAAGTACGGTCAGAACATGCAAACTCCCAAAATGCACCCTGAGTGGGTTGCATTTTGGCACTCATTTTGAAACTGCATTGCTAACCACTGATCTACCATGCTGCTAAAACCTGATCAGAGCCAGTGATACCTGCAAAAAGGTAGAGGAAGAGAGATAGTTGCTTGCTTGTGATTTCACCAGAGGGTATTTCAGAAGCTAGATTCTGCTCTGCTTGCCTAAAAATATGTGTCTAGTGTATTTTTGACAGAACCTGCATCATCCTGTGCTCAACTAAAGTTAATCTGTTCATTGATAAGAGTACTTTGGACATAAGTATTCACAAAATATTTTACTTTCAACTTGCAAACTTCATTATTAAGTGATTGAAAAGATCTCTGCAGGACTTTTTAGGACTTCCTTTGGCATTTGTTAATCATTTTTGTTGTTTTTAACTAACAATTCCACAGCATTTCCATAGCAACTTTAATTTTAAGTAACAGGTATATATTTTATAATCATGTTTGCAGTAATGTCAAAAATGTTCATGTGACATTTGTGAACATGCGCATAATGATGTAATTTACAAACCTTACGTCTATGCCACAGCTACTATATGCAAATATGTGTGTACAACTTTGTGTGATTGTGGCTAATGATTTTCACCTGAGATAAAGAGAAAAAGCATAAAGCCAGCCTCCGATGTTATACCTGCTCAGAGTCAATGAGGCGGCACGTCACCACAGACACCAGACAAACAGCGTGATGAAGCAATTAAGACAGGCCTTGACAAACCTTAACAAGCTCTCGGCTGAGCTCCCCTGCTGCAGAGCTTGTTAAACCTCACATGTTTGTGCAAGTAGCCCACTAATGAGCCAAATCTACAGTATGTAATCAATTAATCTCCTTGACGAGGGTACTGGAAAAGGGAGAAAAGGCTTTGAAAGAGCTGGAAATGAGAGCGAGGACCTAACTGATTTTGTTTTTCACATGATGCTCATTTGGACTCATGTTGATGTTCATTTTTTCCTCTGGCAGCCTTACAGAACTCAAAAAACATTTTGGCTTCCCGTGCACTAAGTGACGGCACATAATGAAGACAACACGTCATGTTTAGTAAAGTGTCTGTTGGAACACATTAATTATTACTATAATGTCATGTTCAATCAGACTTAATGGATGCAAATCAACTGCAGTTTTACATGTATGACCTCATTCCACTTTTCTCAGAACAGAAATTATATTTGTTAAGCAAATAAAGTGAAATACGAATGGAGTTGGCCAAAGTAGCTACAAACAACTGCTTGAATATGTGCCTCTAATTCATCATAATTCATTGCTGGTATTATCATAATGAAAACTTTCAAAGCACAGCCTGGATGCATAAAACCTACATTATCTTAGCACTGACACCTCTTAAAAAGAGCTATTGGTCTTTACTGTCTCTGTCCAGTCATTTTTATTGTCTTCTTTGCTCCACAACGCTCTCATTCTTCCATTTCTCTTTCCTCTAGAGATTTTTAAGCTATTTTTTATGCAGTATGAGCTGCTAATATGCTCTAAGCTGCTTTTTGGCATACAAGTACTGAATGCCGTCTGCCATTCCCTGTCTTTTTACGTCTCTCACCTATTATCAGTCATTATCAAAACACATTTCCGCAGGACACTTCTCATTTTTATTATTCAGACAATTTAATGCACTGTGATTTTATGTGAAGTGTTGTATTCACCTCATTTAAGCTCGAGAGACTTGGAATGTGCAGATGTTGGCAAACGCAGCATGGGGGTTATTGTGGTCAGACTAATTTCATTTCAGCCACTTTAACTAATTAATCTAACTTAGTATTAGTTTTCTCTCAAACAACAAACTCGTACAGAAAACATGGATTCAAAATAACGTCATTTTTTAAATTCAACTTGTAGGTAACTGCTTTTAACACTTTGCTAAGGGGAAATCAAAGTCCTGCACGCCTTACATTTTATGATGCTGTTGCTTCTGATTTTGTGGTAGCTGTGCAGCATAATAAGCTGATGCTTACACTCAATGGATACTTCATTGGTACACTTTGCTAGTACTGGGTTGCACCCCTTTTTGCCTTCAGAACTGTCTTAATTCTTTGTGGCATAGATTCAACAAGGTGCTGGAAACATTCCTCAGAGATTTTGGTCCATACTGACATGATAGCATCACACAGTTGCTGCAGATTTGTTGGCTGCACATCCATGATATGAATCTCCTGTTCCACCACAACCCAAAGGTGCTCTATTGGATTGAGATCTGATGACTGTGGAGGCCGTTTGAGTACAGTGATCTGATTGTCATGTTCAAGAAACCAGTTTGAGCTTTGTGACATGGTGCATTATCCTGTTGGAAGCAACCATCAGAAGATGGGTACACGGTGTCATAAAGGGATGGACATGGTCAGTAACAACACTCAGGTAGGCTGTGGGGTTTAAACAATTCAAGCTCTATGTGTGTGTGTGTGTGTGTGTGATTTTGATTTTGGGGTTGAGTGGAATATAATAAAACTAAGTGTAACTCATGGTATTTAGCAGCTAAAGGGTGTGACATTTCCTCTCAGGAACTGCTTGAAGCAGAAAACAAGAGAATATTAAAGTATTAAACTTACACTTGACCTTTAATTACATTGTTAATGATAAAGTTGTTGTATGTGTCAGTTAATGCAGGTCTTAGTCAACCTCCATCATCACTGCTTGGGATTTGGGATAAACTTCACTGAAGCAAATACACAAGAGTACAAGATGTTTTGTTTTTGCTGAGGTTTGCTTTTGGGTATCTAGTAACATAATTTGTGTAAGAAAAATCCATCGCACATGTACTACATCTTTTTAAAAATAGCCCTCTTCGGCTGCAGTGTGTCACAGTGTATCTCATTTCAGTTTATCAACCTGCAGCAGATGTTCCAGGGATGCAATTCATGTTTTCTGCATCCTGTTAAGGAGTGATGAACAACACCATATTCTTCTCTTCTGACTGACTGTGCATTGTGTTGTATTCATGTGTAACCATGAAGCCTAAATTGAACAGCAGCAGGAGGAGGTCATTTCATCAGTGCAAGTGAGGATAAATGTGCTGTAATACAAAATGTAACAGGGTAAAGAAAGGGTGAAAGGGAAGGAGAGAGTGAGAGACAGGATAGACGGGGATTAAATGGATGAGAGTCCAGTCTATACTGGGCTTCTATAGTGCTGGCATTTGGTTCAATGCTTATCCTAAAGGGTCATAACGTTTCACTAATGGATACTGAGAGAATTGATCCCTACAGCATTACTGGAATGAATGGTATCAGGCTTCCAGACATCCTTACTCACAGATGTAAAGATATTTACACTGCAGAGAAATTTACACCGAAGGCACATACAATCATTTACTCAACACACTATTTATTCATACACCACCCCCACACATCTGTCCAGAGACAGAACTAAAGGAAAATGCACAGTGCTGTCAGTACGTACTCTCTGAAATTGAACACACATGCAAAGAAATCAGTAATGCTATCAAACACATCCTGGCTGCTTGCAAGCTTCATTTAGACACTGGATGTATATAATTCAAGGTGTCTGAAAATAAACCTCTGATGTAAATAATGCAGAGGGGCAATTAAAGAAGGCAAAAACAAACACATATAGGGTGGAAGGCAGAGAGACAGAATGGATGGTGAAGGGCATAGATGAATGAATGAAACTTAGAGGATTTATTAGTGGGAGTAGTTTGTTTGTCTCAGCATTATATCTGATCAGATGAGACTCTGCACAAGAAAACAAGTAAAGGGAATACATACTGCTGCTAATGAAAAGGTATTGATCCTGAAAGAATTATGAGCCTCGCCACATATTTCAAAGAGTACCTCAATAATGAGATCCTGTGTTCTTTTAGCTTTTCCAGCGTGTGGTTTTGAAAAACAATAGGAAACAATCATTTTAACTGAGAGTGTATCTGAAATACCACTCTGAAGACAGTCCTTCTCACTGAAGTAAAACATCAAGTACAGTAACACATAAAAACTCACTTTGTTAATCTTGTCTGTCAGTCACAGACTCTCACTCTCCTCTCAGGCTCTTGAAAGTAGTCAAAATAATTTTCTCAGACATTTTTCAGTCTGTCATTTTGAGCTTATGATTCATGACAATTGCAATTTTTGGCAGTTTGTGTCAAAGCGGCTCAAAGAATGCAACCCTTAGGTCAAGAAAAAATTTAAACAGAAAAACAACAGTGTCGAAGTGAGCGATAACTGCAACACAAACGGTAAATTGATGTGTTGGTGCAATCACGAACGAAAGTTGATAGAAGAGGGAGAGTGAGTACATGGACTTGCTTTTACAGCCTGAAGGTCCAGGTGAGCTGCATTAGCTGGGATAATGAAACACTTCGAACTGACTAAGTGAAAGTTCCACTGTAAACACTGGCTAACCTAGCAACACAGGCTACAACTTATTATGCAAGTAGCACACTACTAGCATACTAGTAGACTGTTTATTTGACTCAAATTGTATACTTACTTTTTTGGGTGTGTTCATACAGGTAGCCGTGTTTGTACTGACAAGTATAACTACATGCAATCCACTGTGAGTATGCAGATGCTGGCTATGTGGTAGAAAAGGAGGGATTTGTACAAATGTTCAGCTAGTAGGAGGAGGATACCTTGTACAGGTGCTAGCTAGATGGCTAACAGCAGCAATTTTTGGTCTGATATTACACGTGCTGTGTGATATTTATGTGTGTTAAACTGTTGTCTTTCCTGCAGAAGAATTTAGTATCAGAAATCCAGTAACAAGTAAAGTAAGTAAATATTTGCAAAATGTGTCAGTTATAGTGCCACGACAGCAGCAAGGTTTTATATTGATCACAGCAGGCATGCTGCAACAACCTGCAGCTGCTTTAAATAACTGAATTTGTCAATCTTGCACCAATCTCTATGACGGAAATGGACATGGTCAAGGACTGCTGAAGCTTCTGATTCTCCATATTGAAAAGAAGTATGTGTTTTCTTAATATTAATGCAGAATTTTATTGTTCACTTTCATTGCTTCTCATCTTTAACTGCTTATGTGTTGTTAAAGACATGTGTAATTAATACAAGAGAAATATTCAATTTAAAGGGCCACCCAGACATTTTATTGTGCACTTTTGTTAATAGACAAATATCATGACTTTAGTTTCAAGTAGGGATTAAGGTCCAAACATGGTGTCTACATATTATAATGCTAATCCTGCACTTACCATAAAGTTACTTGATACCATCCTTTACTTCATCTTTCAAACTCCACGCCCTACATTTGGATCTATGTCAAACATTTGCAGTTTTAACCCAGTGTCGTATATAACACATGGACGTATCCTCTGGGTCTGTAAAGTGAGGCTAATGCACAAGTGTCTTAAACCTGAATTCTTTCTAATGCTCAGCAGAGGGCGACTCTTGTGGTTGCAAAAAGAGGTCAGATTGTATAGACGTCTATCAGAAAATGATTTTTCTGCTCACTTGCTCTATGACCTCAGCACACACGATGAGTTTATGGTCACAGTTGATAGTTTCAAGTCTTTTTTTTTCTAATACAGCATGATTTAATCTTGTAAATTACTGCCCCAAATGAAGTACAAAAGGGCAATAAAGCTGGGTATGATTAAGGACGGGCCTACCTAGTAAGTCCACTATACCATATGAGTGTGAAGTGTACCTGAGTTTCTCAATCAGATCATTCCTCACTAGTCAAGCATGGTTTAAAAACACCTAGATGACAATGGCCAAAAGGCAGGTCTTAATTAACCAGTGATGTTGCTGTATTCCTTTTATATACAATTATTCAAATTTTGGGATAATCAGTATTGTTAAGGGCACAAGTTGCCATGTTCAGTTTGAAACAATACTACCTACGTCTAATTGTTAGCCCTCCCTAATATGTGATCCCTGTGTTAAAGAAAATAAAAGATTGGATTTGAGCTCCATGAGTGCAAAAACAGAAGTCTGCCTTTAAGATATAAATCCATCTGCCCTAAATCTGCAGCTTTCAATGGCATTATCATGGTTGAAATAAAGTTTCTAGCAGCCAATGTGAAACCTTTCCCACCAACATTTATTCCCCTTTGTTATACTTCTGCGGAGATTTTATCACATTTTCAGTTAAACATTTGCCAGAGATTAACAGACTTGGTGAGCTGAACATAACTAACCTAAGGTCAGCTACACTGGCTGAGCTAAATTATAGCTGAAGGTCACTTTGCTTTGTGTTTACATCAGAATCTATTTGCTTTGATAAAGGACACTTTCTCTGAAGCCTATCAGAAGCACTTAGCAGCACAGGACACAGTCTGAAGAAATTTGTCTCCAGTCCACATGTATCCTTTGAGTCGTAGTTGCTCCTGTAATACCTGCTATTATAGAACCAGTATAGACACTTATGTTTGTTAAAATAAAACCACATCTGTAGTGTCAAATGGATGTGGACAGACAAATGAAAAATACCTCTGAAACACAACCTGCATAACTGCAGGTTAAACTGACAGGTAGAGAAATGCTCCTCCATTTTTGTTGTTTCCAGTTTCTCTCCTGATTGGAGTATTGTGCTGAGGCTTTATTTATTTGTTCAACTGTGATGCCTGAGCCCCATGACCATAACCAGCAGATAAATACATCATCATGTTGTGCTAAAAATAGTCCCACTGCTGCTTTGCAGCACACTTACAAAATCACAAAACCATGCGTGCTCATACACAACAGTTTCCCACACAGCCACATACTAGGAAATGCAAGCACACTTTATGTGCACAAATGTAGAACCTTAACAGCTGGAGCGAAACACGTAATTACAGTCACACCTTCGGGGGGCTGAAAAGCCTGAAAACACAGAGCTACATTTCCCTTTTCCCCTGACAGCACACTGCCCGGCCAAGTGTCAAGTACATTTGTATTAGCGTGGACACTCAGTGGCCGGAGGAATTCTTTAAGTGCATGTCATGATAGAGGCCCTTCGGTTCTCCACGCACAAACTTGTGCACATGTACACTCACAACATTTCGATCATCTGCCTCTCCTGTTCTCGTTTGTCCACACACCACTACTTCCAGCGGTAGAAACAAGACAACTGTGTCTGTCTGAGTCACCTCAGTCCTCTCCCACTAGGCACTGCATGGTCCCATCTGACAGGCCACATCAGACAAAGAGACACTCACATACCCATCCATCCTCAAACCCACACGGAAGGCCATACCTTTTCAAACAAACAACCATATGTTTGTTGAGTGCATACATACATACATATATACATATCTGGTGTCTGGGGTAATTCAGAAAGATGGCTACACCTGTATGGAAAAGAAATAGACAAAACTAATAGTAATTTTTTATTTTTATATATGTATTCCATGTCTTGTACTATGATTTACTCGTGAGTCTCAGAGTACGAGGCGCATGTCCTACATATTTACTATTGAATTTTGTGTTTCTTTAACTTTGTCACCTCTTCTCAAAAATATGCACAAGGACACATGCATCATAAGTACATGGGTATATGCTTGTGCCTACTTCAAAACGCAGTCATCCGTATGACACTTTTTACTAGTAATGTAGCATGAGAGGTAGCAGTGCAGCAGTAAGACTGCAGGACAAAAGGCTTGCAAACATTTTATGAAGTAGGAAATGAATTCAGTCTTAAATGCAACGCAGTGTACATTGCAAACAAAAGTGTGTATCTTTTCTCTTCCCACCATTTCTCTCTCTCTCATAAGCTTGTGTAAGATACATGTGGCTCATGTCATGTTGGAGAAACTGTGGTGAGAGTTAATTGGCTTCCCGTCTTCAAGAACTTTTCTTTTTTAACATTCCCTTGGCACTTGTAAATTTCTACCCCTGGAAAAGGTTTCTGTGTCTGATTGAGCCATGTCATCTTATACTATTTAAAATGAGCTTTTTTTGTGCAAACCTCCTTTCAGGAGAAATAATGGCAGATCCTGAAGCATCAGCCTTCTTTCCAGACCAACTGTTTAGCTACAACCTGTCAAGTTCTCCAGATGTCCCACTGTGAACCAGAGATGTGCTGAGCTGTAGCTACATCTTGAATAATGGTCATTTGATAGTCAACTTGCAGTTACAAGTAAAAATTGACACTAAAACTAACACCACGCCAGCAGGAGCATTTGCAAAGTAGCGTCTGTCCCTCCTCCCCACTGAGAGAGTGGGCTAAGGAGTGAAACACAAGTGGGAGAGGAGATTAAGAAGCGGAGGAACACAGAAAAATAGACAAACAAACACAGGACTTGCGTGAGTCAGAGTGCTGAAAAAGTGATTTGTCATTACATTCAGTTAACAATTTTCCCTGAAACATAACTGTCAGACACAAGCTAAAAGACCACCAGCCTTCACTGATGATGCATCAGCTCCACAATATTCATGCAGTTTTAAGTACTGTCTCTCCTTTAGAGAAACTGCCAGCTGCGTTAAGTGTTTGTGACTCCATGTACAAAACCACAAAGGAATGACCCATTCTTGTTTTTTTGTGTAGGGGGGGAAGAAAAGAGCATTTTTTTTCTTTGCTAACATTGATAAGCTGTTTTCAATATAAAGGCCAGAGAGACACTGCAGTAAAAGACATGGACATATAAAGCCCATACAAAAATGTGGCTGCAGCCACAGGCTCTACATGCATAATGCTTCTACTGCCTTAGAACTATGGCAGACAGAGCACTGGCACGCATTCTTTGTAACGCAATGTAGCTTCATTCACTGGGCATCACTAAATTTATTGTCTGTCTTGGTGCTTCTGTTATGATTTGATCAGTGCAGCTGTTTACACTGCCAAAGCCTGCTTTTCAAATCTCTTATCTGAATTTGACAAGCGTAGCTACAATGATGTGCGTGTTAGGTTGTGAACGCTGTCAAAACACTTCCGAGTGCACAGCAGTGCTGTAGCTGAAAGCATTCCAGAGTGAAAGTAGGCCTGCTGCTTCTGTCATACCTGGTTTGCTCTTTTTTTTTTTCAGAAATCAGACAATGTATTGAAATAATCATGTGTGATTATAATGAACGATAATGAATATACACTGTAGCTGTAAAACAAGGTTTCTGCTAGGACTTTTTTTTCTTGCCTATCTGATATCCAGATTAAAAAAAAAAAATTATTCTCCTGGGCAGGTATTTGTCACTTATCAGTTATTTTGCATGTTTCAAGAACAGTCTACAGTATGTTCCAACCATAAATGGGATGAACACCTTGGCTGATGAAAGAGTAGTTAAAAACCATCAGTCTGACTATTTAATCAGCAGTAACGAAGAAAACAGCAGGGATGGAGCAAAACCTCAACATTAGCCACTGGTATAGTTTGTGATGAACCATTTGTAACTTGTAATTACTGTTAAGTCTAGATGGCAATAAATGTGTCCAGTGTGTCTTTGCAGCTTGCAGTGCATAAAAATCACATCACTCTATCCTCTGCATGATGACTTTGCAGCAATCAGTAAATTTGATTCTGCAGAGAGATCATCGCTGCTGGCACATTTAACGTGGAGAGAGCATAGCCCAGTCAGGATACACCTCGCTGAACACCTTACAAGCTGCTGCAAAAGTTAAACCCCGTTAAACCTGGAGCGCCATCATCACCACAACATCTTGTCAGAGTGGACAGGGACTTTTTAGTGGCATCTTGGGCATTTTTTGAATCTCTAGGAGGATGTTTTGAATGCATGGTCTTTACCCTAAACTATAAAGCACCTTGAGGCGACTGTTGTTGTGATTTGGCGCTATATAAATAAATTGAATTGAATTAGTAAATGTTGTAGTAGGCTACAGGTACGAGCAAGAGATGTGTTGTAGGTACTGTATAAGTTATTGGTTTTAGAATTTGGGCCAATAGGAATACAATAAATGTGGCCAAAGAGAAATGTTTGTGCCTGGGGGTATTGAGGTGTGTTCACCAGGAAGGCCAGATTATCCGAACTGTTACTGGTAATCAGTCTTATAAAACAATGATGAGATTCTGAATGTGATCCGTATGTATTTGTGAGCCTGAATGAAACACGTTTCTTTTGGAATTCTACATATTCCTTACTGAATTAATCTTTTAAAAGCAAGGCCTGGGATAGATGCTCGCACGGTTGCTCACATGCTGTCAAGATCAGTGTCCTCTTTTGAAAAAACTCAAACTAGTCATCACTAACAGTAGGCTACATAAGCTACATTGCTTCTAAATCTGATTTAGAATACCTTGGGCTTTGATATTTCCCTTCACGTTTTCATTACTAAACTCCATTACCAGAGCAGGTCATTTGCTTTTTATGCTTTGTGCTGTGCAGGGACAGCCAATAGACAGCGCATGGCCATTTTTCGACTGGTCTTCTCTTTATCGCTTAGGGTCTCTCTCAGCTCACAGAGGTGATTTATCCTACTTGTGGAACGCTTCTAGAGTGAACAGTCTGTGTTCACATTGGACTTGAATGCATTTATGTGAATTACAGCATTCGCTGCATGTACAGCTGTCAGTGCAGCTCGGTCAGCGATACAGTGCACCTAAAGCAAGAAGGGTTTCTCTCGCTTCAGAGTGCTCAAAATCCAACATGCTTCCCTGTCAACACTGGACCCTTCTGAGCTCTCGTCTGTCTCTGTCTCTCAGCTCATCCACCGCATTCTCAAATATGCACTACACAGTACCAGGATGCACGAAAATGGAAAAGTGGTGCTGACTGTACTGTCATATTGGTTGATCCTGTTGTGAAGCCTTTTTACTCTCTGAGCTAGCACAAAGGGAGTAATAAAAGCTTTTCCACTCTATGACTAGTTTTGCATTTAAGCCACTTGTTTAAAGGCAGCTGTTGTCTTTTTGCTGCTTTGAAACCTTGATTTTTGAAATCCAGTATGTGGCATTTATCCACTGATCAGGAAATATCTCAGATATAGCTAGGCTTACTGCTTTTGTTGAGGAAATATTTTTTCTAAAATTGATTTGTCATAAGCCCTGTGATGGGCTAGCTACCTGTCCAGGGTGTGCCCTGCCTCTTGTCATATGACCGCTTGGATAGGCTAAAGCTCCCCTGCACCTCTGAATTGGATAAGCAGTTAAGAAAATGGATGGATGGATGATTTGCAGGAGCTAGCTTTGTTCTATAAATAGACTCCACCAAATAAGTTGTTTAAAGCTGAACAGTAATGGGCCTGTGAGCAAGTACTTCACAACAGAAGAGCTCCCTTTTGGAGAAAGGCTGTTAAGATGTTTCGCTGTGAAAACACAAATGTCATGTGTGTCAGCACACGCTTACACGCTTTCTTGTCTATACTTACATGCTGAAGAAGAAGAGATATGCCCACAAGCACAGGAAGAACTAGACATGGCACAGCAAAAACTAGTTGTGGTAAGATGGCAGTGATAGCAATAGCTCCATCCCAGCTCATTGATAAGAAAGGCAGTAAGAGTCGGGTATGGAAGTGCTTTGCGTTGTAATCTGGAAATACACTTTACCTTTTTTTTTTTTTTTTTCTTTTGAGACAGCTGGCATTGCTGTTGTGAAATCAGCTCTGTTCCTTAGGCTAAAATGTTTGCTAATGTTATATAAGCTAACCTAACCTTAACTAACGTTATACCTCGTAGTAATGTTGGTAGGTTACTCGGCAACCATCCTAACATTTCAGTCTGTGTCCTGTAAGCAAAATATAATGGTAACATTTTAAATGGTCTGCCACCACCATGTCAGTGATTTAAAAAGGACTTTTTAATCAGAGTTTATGTTTAAATACATGGGATAATTTTTATGTTTTTTTCAAACCATGGTATCAGATTGCGTACCGAGAATCACGTAATACTGTTGGTATTGGAATTAGTGATCTGGATCTCGCATCTGTAGTTTTAGCTTTTTAGAATGTGTTGCGTCAGTTAGTTTCATTGCTCTCATGCCCAGGCATGAGCTTAGTCTGCCCAGCACTTTGCACGTTTCCCTGCTTTTCATCATGTCCTCCTCATTCATGTTTGTTTCATTGTTTGAGCTCCTTCATCTCCTAACCCCTTCCAAAAAGAAAGGAATGATAAATGAATTGTTGAATCATAATGTCTTTAGTCCGTGTTCCCTGCCTTCTGAATCCAGAATTTTTCATTGTTTGTAAGAGTCATGTTATCCTCAATCTTGAATTACAGCATTTACATCATTAGGTACTAGGTGCAGCAAGAAGGTTCCTTGTTCAACACCCCTGGTTGGCTAGGACCTTGCTCTGTACCTGCGTGGGGTTCCTCTGGGTTCTCAAGTTTCCTCCCACAGTCCAAAGACGTGCTTGTTAAGTTAACTGGGGATTCTAAGATGGCTGTAGATGTGGATGTGAATGTGATTAGTTGTCAGTCTCTCTGTGTTATCCATGTCCAGGGTGTACTTTAACCTAATATCAACTGGGATGGGTTCCAGCTTCCTTCTACCCTGAACTAAATAAGCAGTTAAGAAGATGGATGGGTTTGAGTACTTGTACAGGAAGGTACACTTGCATTAGTTTGGCCACTAAATGTGTTGCAAGATTGCAACTGTTATTTTTCCCCTAACAAATGTAGCACAAATTACAGTACAGACTAAATTTATTGGCATATTCACTGATAAACATAATTATTAAAAAAAAATACACTGTATGGGGCATCCCAGTTACTCTTGCAAAATCCAAATTATATGAATTTTATTATCAGAGTGTGTAGTATGTAAGGCTGTGCAGACATCTGAATACTCTCCAATTTATTGTGGCCACTACATTACAAAGATAACAGCTTTGCATGCTCCTCCAAGAAAACTAGAAAGTAGGATAATAAACTCTATATATCCCTGATGTCTATTTGTGTGTCCGCGGTGGAGTATAATCCCGGCCTTAGCCTTACACTGTGCCTAATCTGTTTATTCCCTTAGTTTTGATTCAGTTCTTCTGCCTGCTCGCCCAGCAATGCATTTGTACATACATCCATATTAAAACACTAGCATCTGCTGTTAGAAATAAAGGAACACAGAACACAGCTGTATGATACAGAGAAAAACAAACATCCTGGGTGTACTCGGTCACTCAGAAAAACTGAAACTATACACAGAAACCCTTCAAGGGAGACACAAAATGAATACCCCAATTTAGAAATCTTTTTATTCAATACAGTACATTCACTGCCTGACTGGAAGCCTAGGCACATGGAGTCAAACACACACTAGGTTATCAAATATGCAGTATGCATACAGCAGGGGTTAGAAAAATGAGAGATGGCATAGCATTGAAGAGTAAAAAAAAACCAAAAACTGCGCTTGTATTTCCTTCTAAAACTCAGCTTCTTCTTATCTCTGCCAGTCAGTCTGAGTCACTCAGTCAGTATTAAAAAGAATTATTTCTATGCTCACTACAAAGGAGTGTGTTTGAATTATGTCACCCTTCATATGCCGGTCACGTGTTAAAGTTGCTAAAACACAAAGCGTCTCGCGTGCAGCACACCTGTCATAGTCATGTATAGACAGGTAAAGATTCTTCCAGAGAGGAGGTGGCTGACAAATCACAAAGGGAGAGAGTGTTAGCAGTTCACACAGTCTGCCAAATCATAAGCAGATCTAGTTCTGTTTTTGAAAGATAGTAAAGTGTTATTTATTCTTTACAATCCCGTATACATCCTCTGCTAGTTTTGGGATTTGGACTAGGAATCTCCAGAGGAAAGAATAAAGAAAACATGTTTATGTAATTTGTACTGGGCAGCATATTTAAAGAGGTTACACCTTACCGCAAGATGATTTTCACTCCAGAAATCTGAAATATTTGCCGTGTCCCCGTGGATCTCAAACCATCAGAAGCTGTGGGGAAAAAAGTTTATCATTAATAATAAAAAAGAATCCAAAGTGAAATGTAGTAAAGGTCATATCATCAGCACATGCTTGTTTATTTTCAGTTAGTTTCACTTGATTTTTTTTTTTTTCCCCCACGTGCAGTGGTTCCGTGTGCCACCAGTGGGGCCTGCCCCACAGTTTGAGAACCACCGCTGTATCCCAACAGCCTGTTTTAGCCAATTATATACACTGGATATACTCTTCTGTCATGTTACTCTTTGTGCATGTACATCAACATGTTTTTAATTTATTGAAGCATACACTGCATCACCCATGAATTTGTGCCAGTTACTGGAACCAAAACTAGCTTCGGGCAAATCTTCTATTTCTTTGAAACTTTTCTGGGTCTTGTTACCTCAAGTTACTCTGTAAATATGTGGCCATTTGCAACTAGTCTATATTCCACACCAATGCACATGCCAGCCAGAGGCAGCGGAGTCTGTGGGCAAACCAAGCACACACTCTGTGGACCATGGTAATGGGTTGGAAATGTCAGTGCATCTGTCCGTGCCCTCTACCTATCCTTCCCTCCAGCATCATCCTTCCTTCTCCTTTCCGTTTTTGCTTTCCCGTGGGGTGGCTGTTGGAAGCAGAAAGTGTGTTGCGACTCAAAACTCACTGTTCCTTGACCTCACTTGTCACAATGCTTGTTTTTGCTTTATTTTTGCCAATGATAGGTCCATCTGTCATTCTGTCTGACTAGCTTACTAGCTAGCCATACCCTTCTTTTCCATTGTTTGAGTGTATAGTTTGTTTGTGTGTTTTCTTTCTCATGGATCCAGTTTGTCACTTACAGCAGTGCACTCTTTCTCAGTCACTGCAGCTCTGGGGCAATAGTGAGTCTTTGAAAAAAAAATATTGTTGAGAGACAGTACTGAAGATTTCAAAACCAGCTGAAAGAAGAAGAAGAAACTCTTCAAATCTAGCATTTGCCCAACAAATCGTGACAACATGCACGCACACAAACTGACAGGCTATATGGCACTCCATGCAGGTTATTCCTCCTGATGACTCATTTGCATGTCACCACCTCTCCACCCCCATCCCTTCATTCTGGAGCTTCTTTTTCACTTACTGACAACCTGAGAAGAGACAGGACTGATTGTAGCATGCAGTCCACAGGTAGTCCTGCTAACGAGTAGTTAAGGAAAGAACGGCTGCCACAGAATTCAAGTGTGAGGCCACTTGAAAGGTCATTGATTTAAAAGCTTTGGCGAAACAGGCACTTTGAAAAGTTGTAGAGTTTGTGATTGCTGTGCAGTTAAATTCATATTTTCTACCAGACTCCAGCTGAATCATTTCCTGTTTTTTTGGTAATATGTGTTTTTGTGCTTCTCAGATTTCTGCCAATCACAACAATTACTAGGCTGCCAAATTACCTTTGCAAGCTTTGTAATCGAGCCATTTTTCGAGTCACCTGTAATTCCTTGTGTAATGTCTCTGCCTGTGACATGTTTTTTTTTTTTGTTTTTTTTTTTTTTTTCCTTTTTTTTTTTTTTTTTTGTAATTTTGCATAAGTCAAGATACATTCATGTCATGTAAATGTAGTGTTTTAAATAGGTCTTACAAATATCTGAT
>VUQI01060805.1:44494-55185 GCA_015106735.1 Paratilapia polleni
CTCATAGGGGGTCGTCTGACTGTTGGGGTTTTCTCTCTAATATTGTAGGGTCTTTACCCTAAAATATAAAGTGTCTTGAGGTGACTGTTGTGATTTGGCGCTATATAAATAAAATTGAATTGAATTGAATTGAATTATGTGTGATGCTGTTGGTGAATTGTTAATTAAAGTGTTGCCATAATCACCTAATTTATGATAACCCTCAACCTCCTCCTACCCCCACCAACACTGTGACAAAATCCAATAGAGAGAGCCTGTTCTCATGAGCACAGATATTAAAGTTTCCCCATGCGCATCCAAAGATTCACAAGCTGTATGCAGGATTTCAGTAATGTTCATAGAAATAAACAGGGTTATTTGAAGTCTGTTTTTTTCCTCCCTCAGATTGTTTTCCAATTATGGGAACTCTTTCTCCAATATAAGAATTCATGCAGTATTAGTTTCTGGAGAAATACATCTCTGGCTGAGCCGGTTTGCTCTGTAATGGATATGTCAGGTCTCATAAATGTTCTAAAATTAAAAGAAGCTGTTTGGGCCAAAAATGAACATGCCAGAGATTTTTATATTCTAATAAAGAAACTATTTTTACAATTGTCAAAACAACCTTTGTGACTCTTATTTATGATTAATCTGTTTTGTGAGCTGTCATGGTTTAAAGAATTACTTGACTAAGGTTAGGGTCAATTTAGGTCGACACAACCACAAAGTTGAAGATAAGAATCATGTCCATCCATCTATTTTCTATTACTTCCAGCTCTTTCATGGAGATACAGATTTAAGCAGACTGAGAGCTCTGCAGTGTGTCCTGGGTCTGCCCCAGGGTCTTCTCTCCCTTGGACATCCCAGAAACACCTCAGTTAGGAGGCCTCCAGGAGGCATCCTAGACAGATGTCCGAGCCAATTGACTCCTTTCAGTGTGGAGTGGCAGCGGCTCTCTGACCTCCTTGCGAGTGACCAAGTTCCTTATCTCATCTCCAAAGCACAGTCCAGACTCAAAAAAAGCCAGTGAAAACAAAGTTTACTCTCCAAAGGAAAGTTAACAGCCAATGAAACCTGGCACAAAAAGCACATTTCTTCCTCTTTATCTTAAGTCTTATTCTTTCATTCACTACCCACAGTTCCTGGACATAGGTGATGGCAGGAACATAGAGCAAGCAGTAAATCAACAGTGTCACCTTTCACGCTCAGCTCTCTCTTTACCCCAAGAAACCAGTACAGCGTTACTGCAGACACTGCACAAAAAGCCACATGCCAGCAAAAACGCCACTCAGTTTGCTTTTTATTGCAAAAAGTGCCAACTTGTTCAGGGATCATCCATAATGGAATAAAAACCACCCCACTGTTCATGGGAAAGGCTTGCCCACTTCTCAGACGCCTGCCTTCCAGAAACTAGAGTCCAGATGTGTAGACAGCTGGACTGATTAAAACAGAAGCAAATCTGTTTCATTAAATGATTGAAAAACAATGCCAAAGGGCCTTTAGATTAGAATAGTAGGAAACAGAAATGGAAGCTCTTGACATCTCTGCGGCAGGAAAAAGAAACCCACAGTACCCTGCACAACAATTCAACAACCAGCAAAGAAGCTTCACTCTGAGCTGATACGAGCAGGACTCCTGGCTGTCATTAAAGATGCAACACCTTGTCTGTGTTATGTTTTTAGCACAGTTGTAAAACTGTGTAGTTTCTTGGTTATTCTGTCAATTTTTCAGCCAGTTTTCTGAGTTTTCCAAAGTTGATTGTGTCTCTTTCTATGTCTGCCTGCCTTTTGTCTGTGATTGGGACCTATTTAACATAATTTTCTTTGACTTTTTAATTTAAACTGCGATTTCTTTTATTTTTTAGTGCTTTTCAGTCATAATTAGTACTTGCAGGAGGTACAGACTGGAAATTGACTTTTAAATGCCAGTTTTGTGCCTCGCTTTCCTTAACCATTTAGTTATCAGATATTCTATAAGCCTCTGAATAATGAAAGCTTTTCTGGCTCGAGCCAGAAAAACCTGGCGCCACTTATGGTTTGAGCAAATGTTTTTCTTGAGGACAGTCCAGCAGTCTCCCATGTTAAAGTCTGACACTCTGTATGGCCAATCATCCACCTGGCCTTCTCCCTGAAGGTGCATTTAGACTGAACGCAGAGCATATTTCGCCCGCAGTGTTTCTCCAGCCTCTGTTGTTTTGCCACAAGCAGACAATGTAGTGTGGGAGCTTTGCAACAGTCGTGTGGGAGTGGAGTGTTCCAGTGTTTTTGTCCACTTAACTTTTGTTGCTTTAGATTTATTCATTTACGAAATCTCTGGACAAAGATAAATTGTAAAAATCTGACCTGTACCAGATTTGTGTATATATGTTTCCACAGCTCATTTCCGGGCTGGACAAATAAATGTCAAGCTCACGAGTTCTAACTAAAGATAAGCTCATTTTACGTATCTTAAAGGAAAATTAATACAATGTAGACTATATGTAAAATCTTTGAATCTCTGTTTTTGTGCAAAAATCATATGCATGTACATGTGTTAGCATTTTTTTTCCCTGCACACACCTCCATCCGTATTAAAATACCATCTTGTAATGAGCATCCAGGAGGGCACAGTAGAAAACCAGCTGGGAAATCCACTGAAAAGGGAGCAGTGTACTATTTTAATGTCTGCAGTGGCTTCCTGGGATTTACTAATATTTATGAGCTGAATCGGCCAGATTCCATGATCAGAACCAGAAGTTACAAAGTTTTAGAGAGAAAAATGCAGCTCTATACAGAGAATCACAATAGAGATAAAAAATTAAAAAAAATTGGTTATACAAATTCAACCAGCTTAGTGTGGATGTGGTCTAAGCACAATAAAACCAAACAGATGGAAGTCTGTAGAGAGAGAAAGACGAACGGAGTGCAACCAGCTCCTCACAGCGAGGATGTGTGGAAGAGATGCAAGGATATGCATGTTTCCTCACTCTGAGTTCCTCCAGGAGCCTCCTTTCTGTTTCAGTCCTGGGGGTGCAAAGATCCTTACTGATGCTAGAGAGAGAAGAATTTTTAGGCCACAGGAGGAGAGAGGACAAGAGGAAACATATGCTAGCATAATGAGAAGGACCCATAGTCTTGCAGGCAGATATGTGAACTCCACCCACCACAGAGCAGTCTGCACATACAGGGTTGGCACAATTCAGATCTGTATGTTAACCTTCAGTCACACAGTAGCTACAGTAAAACTCAGTTTGCCTTCAGCTGGAACATGCAGGCTTTGCATTTTAATAACATAATACTGCTTCAACATTTACCCCTAGCTCACACATACTGTAGGTTATCACTGTGTTGCATTAATAACCAGTGTTCTTGTTTTTCTCATATGGGCACTTTTAAATATGCAGTATATGAGTGACACCTGAGCACACAGGTTTAAAAAGAGTTAATGGGTGGAGATCAGTCAAATGACCCTCTGTTTGCTCATCTTGTTTTGATTTTTTCAGTTCAGAGCTGATCAAAATGAAGTCCGACATCTAACATCAGGAAACTGGGAGGTGACCAAGATCATTGCCTTTGATGAGAACACCGACAACCTGTGAGTCTGACCACAAAACTTCCCCTAAAAACTAGAAACGTTATTGAACTCATTGAGAGTTCCCTTGATCCCTTATCAGCATATTCAAAGCCAGAAATATAACTCTTAGGTTTGAAATGCAGATTAAAAAAACTTGTCCAGATTTCCTTCCTTCAAATAACGAAGCAATCTCCACAATGCTCTGCATGAAGTGCATGAAAAAGTCATTCATGCATTTATTTTCTCAAGGTTTACTGCAAGTCCATCCTTTGTGGCATAAAGTAAAACTCACCCTCTCAGCTCAAACTAGTTCAGAATGCAGCAGCTTGTTTTCACAGACAGCTCCATTGGACTTGATTTTAAGATTTTACTGATCACTTTTAAAGCACATGTGGGTAAGGACCCAGGCTGCACAGCAGAAATGTTGACCCCATATGAGCCAGTTTGCAGCCACAGATCCTCAGGTGGAGCCATTCTGGCCCTTCCAAAGTCAAGGCTTAAATTAAACGTGACCGTGCTTTTGCCATCAGGACCCCTCGGCTCTGGCACAAACACTGACCACCATTAACTCGCTTCTGAAAACACATTTTTTATAAACTTGCTTTTATTTGATATCCTTACATTGCGATGTTGTCTTTTACTGTCTGGTTATCATCTTTCAATAGTGTTTATGAATTGTGTTCCCTTTCTTTTATTATTTTACAGGTATTTATCATTTATTGTCATTTTCTCCTTCGTGTCTCCTACACACCCTCTAAATTTGGCTGATTGATATTTTCAGTGGAAATACAGAAATCAGGAGTCTTTTTTTTTCCAGTTCTGTCCTCTTCCTATCTGCTTTAAAAGGATAGAGAACATTAATCGCTCTGTGACCTATTATTCCTGCATAACCACTTGAATAATATTTTTGTATTGTAATTTTTTGTTTTCATTTCCTCGTTGTGTTGCTGCTTGTTCTGAATGTTAATGAATGAATTATAAGAGCAAAACAAATGATAAAATGAAAAATAGTACAACTTTAAAAGGTCACTTTTCTTTCTTTTCTGCTTTTGGAATTTTTCTTCTTCCACTCTGTTTCTCTTACTCTAATTGTAATACTTTTTCACTTTAATACTGACCTTCCATATGATTGTTCTGTTTGACTTCTCTGCCAAATTAGGCAATGCCATGAGTTGTTTAATTAAAGCTTTGTTTCTCTTTCACATTTTAATTATGATTGCTGTAACGGCCTTTTGTTGCTGCCCTTTCTCTCTTGTTTCTGCTGCTTTTGTGAATGTCTTCACAGCCCTCAAACAAAAGTTCGTCAGGGTGCAACTTTGCACCCTCCTATTCATCATTTCTCTCATCACAGAGTTGCTGATCGTCTTTTCTAGTGCTGATATGTTTCGCCAAGTCTGTGACCACAAGCACGCGCGATAATCTCTTATGACTGAATCCAGCTCAGCTAATCTAATTCTGCTGTGTCTGTCAAGAATTAAATAAAGTTATCAGGATTAGTTGATCCTGGATCTTAGATCGTTTTAGCAACATGCAGAGAAAGGGCCGAAAGGGCAGCAGACAGAACATTTCAGAAAAAACAACAAGAGCAAAAGAGTTGTGAAGATAGTGAATGACAGAGTGAACACTGAACTGTCTCCTTTTCTCCTCGGTTCACTGTGGAATTTTGCTTAAACAAAGAAAACAAGGAGATAATGAGGTTCTGTGTTTAATTTAGCATGTCTGTTTTCACTAATTATCTTTTATGTTCTCTAACAGTTATTTTCTCAGCACAGAGGGTTCACCACGGAGACGGCAGCTTTTCAGGTTTGCATCATTATTATTCTTTAATAAAAAAATAATAATAATAATAATATTAAAAACCTTCTAATTTTTATGCAAGATCTCAGGGGATTTTTATAAATATACTCACATGATGATGATGATGATAATTCTATTATTTTATCTTTTAACAACTGTCAGTTATAAAACAAACACATGCAATGAATTCTTCCCACTCACAGTTGTCACTGTTTCCCCAGACTGATATATTGTTGCATTTGTGGGGCCAGTAGCAATTATTCTAAAATAATTTGGCAACTTACCACCAGTCTGCAGACTGCAAACATTTGTATTATTGATTCACCTGCCAGTTATTTATCCGTCTACTGGTTAAGTATTTGGGCTATAAAAATGCTACAAAATTGTGAAAAATGTCCTTTGTGTAGAGGTGTAAACTGTACCAGGCTGCAACTAGACAGGTAATACTTTTCAGTTGGATATGATTTATTGTTGGTTTGCTCTCTTTGGGGGGAATTTTTGGCCGTAATAAAAAGATAAAGAAATACCAGCTCCAAAAGTTTTATGCACTTTGTCTCTCTTTCCAGTTTTTTTTTAATGATCTTCTCTCCTCAGTGTTAAAACTGTGGGTCTGTTCCCCCGACGGTGTTTAACATGTGAGCTAAATAAAGCCCACTGTCTGTACTTCGACGCTGACATCAGCCCCACGAACCAGCACATTATCCTTCACTGTAAAGGTAAGCCATCCAGTGTTTCACCTTAAGGCTCGTCCAGTGTTCCTCCTATGAAATGCCCTGTCAAATGGCTGTCAGAATGTCTTTGGCTTCCATAAAGTGACAGATTTCCAAGTGAGTGGGGTCTAATTATGAAAAATGATCTTATGAAATGGTTTGGGGGTTTGACTTTGTGCTTCAAACGTGGGCGCGATCTAGAAAATCACAATCTGTTACAGACAACAGTCTGCTTCCACCCACGATGTTCTTATCTGAGGTGTTAGATCAGGGAGTGAATTTAACCTCTTAATAACCACCAGGCCACCAGTGATACACATAGGGGTTAGAATTAGGTCAACATCCCCATCTTTTTGTGGAAATTTTTCCTATTTAGCATTTCCAAATGGAAAAAGTATATTAAAGAACTGCAAGTGCAAAATACAAATAAAATGCTCAGTTTGAAAAACAGTTTCTAGATTCAGAAAATGTCCTTGTTTAACATGTTGCTAAAAGCCAACCAAACTACAACGCCCCTCAGGTCTGTGGGGTCACCACTGCAAAGTAAGGTCACCATAGTCAGACTTTGTTTGCGTTAGCTGGTTCAACAAAAGCTGAAACTCCAGACAGAGATAACGGGTATCATGACAGTTGTTATCAACTCTTCTTTGTTAAGAAAGTGTGTTAACCCAGCCACACTGCTTCAGGCTGCCTGCGTGTTCACATAAAAGGAGGCGTTTTGAAGTGTCATTTCACTCTCCTTCCACAAAATAGACAAATTGAGTGCAGCACACTGCAAATCCAATCAGAGATGTTATCAGATGAACAGGTGATAAAGATCTACAAAGGATATGAAAAATAAAACAGCAAAAAGCTACAAGGTTGCTGGAAATCAGACTAGAGCAATGCTGCAGAAAATCGTTAATCTTGTGGATACATGAGTTAATGTTTATTTTAATGCTCTGAAACTTTAAACTTGATACAAACATTTAACATTAAAGGCCCCTCAGTGCATCCAGGACTGACACTGTCCCATAGCCTAATGATGGAGATGTGGAAATTTAGTTTCTCGTCAGATCAAAGTGAAATTCAAGTTATTGATTGAATATTTTTACTTATAAAAAGCCTACAAATAGACTGGACGAATTTCTAATCTGTGTTTCATTAGCTGCACCCTGCAGCTCTGTAAAACAGACTTGAAGCAAATTAGAAGCAGAATTTATGCATTTTCTGCAACACCAGCTGAATGTATGCAGTGATAATGCAATACACAGTTTGTGCTGCTGTAACTTCAGGGGTCACATGTATACAATGAAACTCTGAACCCAAACTGCTCCAGATCAGGCTACACGTTCAGCAGTAGTTACCATGGTGATCTAGCCAGGTAAAAAGAGAGCCACTGAAAACTGACTTTAAGCTTGACACACCTCACTAACCCATTAATCTTGCTTCTTAGTACACCTCTCTGGTGGATGTCAAGAGGACATTAGACTGCTGCCCTACTTTTTTAAAACAACTTTTTTCTCCCAGCTGAGAATCTGTCACAATCTGTCAAAGTTTGCAGACTTGTGGAGTGTTTGAAGATGAGGACTCAGATGCAGACACATGGAGGCAGACTCAGTGAACACAAAACACACCTTTATTGGTGGATAAGAAGTCCAGAAGTCCAATAACAAAGTCCATGAACAAAGTAACATAAATCAAGAAGCAACAGGAGTAACACTAGGAAACACACTGACAGGGTAAACAGACACTGTGCCAGAGAGAAGTCAGCACAACCACAGGGGAGGAAGTCAGACTCAGAAGACAACTAACTACCAAAGTAAAACCAAAGTAAAACAGGAAGCAAGTAACATTAATTAAACAGGGAAATGCGGACATAAAAATAAGCTTGACACAGGGGAGGAACAGGAGGAAACTCAGGGGAGAAAACTATAAACAACTAGAACTGAAGACTCGAAATACTAGGAATGACTGAGAACTTCCAACAAAACACCAAATCCCACAACAAAACCCAAAGAACATGACAGATCCAAGCTAGACTTTCTGGCTCATGTCTCTGCTCTGCTTTTGCAGTTGGAAAAACTTACCCGATACTAATACAGCAGTATTGATATTTTCACGTCAGCAACATGTTAGGTAAATAATAATAAAAACAATCTGAGGAGCCTCATACCCGACAGTCAGTGCCAAGCCACGTCTCAAGAAGTGAATGAAAACACAAGCAGATACTTACAGGTGGTTGTCATGACTCCAGCATCTGTCATGCAGCGCCTGAATGGGCTGTTACATTAAAAAGAAAAAAAAAGGGAAAAAAAAAGAAATTGGGATTAAACTGTGTTTTATGTTCCTAATTTATTCAGCATCCATTTAGTCATCTGGCACATGCCTGGGTTTGCTTGTCATAATCTGTCACCCTACAAGTATTTAGTTTAAAATTAATCTCTCATCAGTTTGAAATGAGAGTCATAAAATGAATAATTAGCCACTACATTGTGTATAATCGCTTTTAGGGAGTATTACTGGGCAACAAGTAGATTATTTAATGAGGGGTAACTCATATTGTTTGTGGTTTCAATTTATTTTGAGCAGCTGAGAGCTCTTCATGCACAGAAGCATTTGGGCTTTGGCGTGATGATATATTGGACAATAACTGTGTTCCCTTTCCCAAAAGCAATAAAAATAATGGAGAAAGCTTGTTGTCTTCTGAGGGCCAACTTCACATAATCCCAACAAGCTTCTTCTCGCACCTGTTTTCATCAGGAACAGCAAAAGCCTCTTAAAGCCACTCATAAAACGATCTGATTGGTTTACTGTTTTCTAGCAGGTACATGCACACAATGAAACCATTTCTCTGTGTGACACGAGGAACGCGTAGGTCAAAGCTAATACAGCAGACCAACAGATAAGTGCAAGGAAATAAAGGAAAAGCTGCTGTTTGTGTTTTAGCTCAAAGAAAGGAGCGCATTAACTGCAGCAAACCAGCCATCCTATTAACCTCTCACTGAGTATTTTACAGAAGGACATTAAAAAGAACTGACTTAATTTGATAGTGTGGGGCTATTAGGGATGCCACTTGAGCGACCTTTAACCCCTAATTGATTTAAGAAAACTTAGGAAAGGTGACAAGACAGCTGCCTGCATTGGACTTTTGGAGCAGCTTTAAATGAGCCTCTTTACATACATGAAATACCATTGAAAATACCACTTATTCATTTAAAAGCTAATTTGACAAATGACCATGTGGAAATTTCTAAAGTCATGATAATAGAGATGCTGGATATTGCTTAAATTACTTAGAAGCTTCCTTTTTTTCTTTTGCTTTCAGGTCCTGGAGCTCCAACTGTGATCCTACACAGCCTCAATAATTCAAGTAAGTTTATTTGTATCACACACTTCAGAAAAAGTAGCTCAGAGTTCTGTGAATACGGCAAAAATAAATGTCGAGAACAACTTTTCAAACACAATGGGCCTCTTGCAAGAATCGCTTACAGGTACACGACAGCTCTGTTGTTATGTGATTTTGACAAGCAGCTCTCAGGGTTTTTGGCATCCGGACCAGGCGTCATGAAACTGTGATCATGGGGCTAACTGCTTTAATCTTAATCAATTTAATTTACCAAGATAAAATAACAAAGTAAACAAAATAAAGACAAACTATAAAAGACTTTCCCTAGATGAGGTTCTCTGTTCACCACAGTTAAAATCTCTGTTACTGCCTTCCCCTCTGAGTGCCTGCCAAAAAGTCACTGACCGCTGTGTTTTTTGTAAAAAAAACCCCAAAAAACAAGAAAACAAAACTGTTTTCACTGAAAATGTGATGAATGGAAATGTCCAACAGTGAAAAGGCTCACTGTGCGAAACTCTTCTGTTTTCCTTTCCTAACGTTTTTGTGAATGGAATTTCCTCGCGCACAGAGAGGAGCAGGTAGCCTATGCTATGCAGAAATTTCAGGAACTCCATGAGCAGGATGAATTTTCCAGGTTGAAACTAGAAATTTGTGACACGTTTTTGCAGTTAAGAGAGTTTGATGGCTCAAATTCATCTTAGCAGACTTACTTACATAAGGCAAATCCATTCAGGTTGCAATTTATGAATATACACTCACCGGGCAATTTATTAGGTACACCTGTTCAACTGCTCGTTATTGCAAATATCTAATCAGCCAATTACATTGCAGCAACTCAATGCATTTGTATTTGTAATGCATTGTAGACATGGTCAAAGTGACCTGCTGTAGTTCAAACTGAGCATCAAAATGGGGAAGAAATTTGATTTAATTTGACTTTGTGTGTCATGGTTGTTGGTACCAGACGGGCTGGTCTGAGTATTTCAGAAACTGCTGATGTGCTGGGATTTTCAGAAACAAGCATCTCTAGGGTTTACAGAGAATGGTCCGGAAAAAGGAAAATATCCAATGACTGGCAGTTCTGCGGCTGACAATGCCTTGTTGATGTCAGAGGTCAGAGGAGAATGGCTCACTCCTTCAAGCTGATAAGGAGGCAACAGTGACTCAAATAACCACTCATTACAACCAAGGTATGCAGAAGAGCATCTCTGAATGCACAACACGTCAAACCTTGAAGCAGATGGGCTACAGCAGCAGAAGACCACACCAGGTGTCACTCCTGTCAGCTAAGAACAAGAAACTGAGGCTACAATTCACAAAAGCTC
>VUQI01060805.1:63123-75701 GCA_015106735.1 Paratilapia polleni
TCAAAACCATCTCTAGGGTTTACAGAGAATGGTCCAAAAAAGAGAAAATATCCAGTGAGCAGCAGTTCTCTGGGTGAAAATGCCTTGTTGATGTCAGAGGTCAGAGGAGAATGGCCAGATTGCTTCGAGCTGATAGGAAGGGAACAGTTACTCAAATAACCACTCGTTACAACCAAGGTATGCAGAAGAGCATCTCTGAATGCACAACACGTCAAACCTTGAAGCAGATGGGCTACAGCAGCAGAAGACCACACCAGGTGTCACTCCTGTCAGCTAAGAACAAGAAACTGAGGCTACAATTCACAAAAGCTCACCAAAATTGGACAACAGAAGATTGGAAAAATGTCTGATGAGTCTCAATTTCTTCTGCAACATTCAGATGGTAGGGTCAGAATTTGGTGTAAACAACATGAGAGGATGAATACCTCCTTGTATCAACAGTTCAGGCTGGTGATGGTGGTATAATGGCACCCTTTGGGCCGCTTAATACCAACTGAGCATTGTTTAACTACCACGGCCTACCTGAGTATTGTTGCTGACCATGTCCATCCCTTTATGACCACAGTGTACCCATCTTCTGATGGCTGCTTCCAGCAGAAAACTCAAAGTACCTCAAACTGGTTTCTTGAACATGACAGTAAATTCACTGTACTCAAATGGCCTCCACAGTCACCAGATCTCAATCCAATAGAGCACCTTTGGGAGGTGGTGAAACAGGAGATTCACATCATGGATGTGTAGCTGACAAATCCTCAGCAACTGTGTGATGCTGTCATGTCAATATAGACCAAAATCTCTGAGGAATGTTTCCAGAACCTTGTTGAATCTTCCATGAACAATCAAGGCAGTTCTGAAGGCAAAAGGGGGTCCAACCCCATACTAGGAAGGTGTAACTAAAGAAGTTGCTGCAAGTGTATTGCAGCTGCTGTCTGCTATCTACAGTATATAAAGAATAAAGTATGTGGCATGTGGTGCTTAAATTATGCTCTTTTGACAGTGTCAAATCATCATTAATCCCAGGAGTTATATAGAGCCCTCTGAGCTTCGGTCCACCTGAGTGACCAAAATAAAAAAATATATCATATATGATATGAAAATAACCAGCAGTAGGCATGGGCAGCGGGTATGCAGCAGGTTTTAACTTTTATTCAAGGTTCAAGGCTTTTATATCTGCACTTCAGTCATCCTGGTTTTTGTGTGTCAGTTCCTAATGAAAAAGTCAGGACAACCTATTTCAGTAGATGCTGACTTGCTCTACCGTGTGTGTTATATTTACACTGTAACCTTGTTTTTTTAAGAAAATGTAAGATGTCTTATGTGGCGTTTTAATCCTTGTTATTGCCTCCTCTGCTTAAAGTACCGGTTTTTTAGACACGTAAGACTTGACACATCTTAACCTCGTGTCTGTTAGTGTTGAGAATTAAAGAGTTGATCCCTGACATTCACTCTTTCTTTTTTTTTGAATGTTAAATAACGACTACTTTCGTCTCCAAAATATGACTCGCAAACAAAGAGAAAACAAAGTTATCATAAAAAGGCCTCTAAGGTTTACCCTAGCTCCACCTCTGTGGATAAAGAATACTGTATACCCAGCAAGTGTTTACTGAAACATGAAAGCACATTACCAGGCCATATCAGATAGAAAAATGAAGAGAAAAAAAAAACAACCAAAGGGGCAAAAACAAATGGAGTTGAGGAAAGAGGCTGGATGTTTGATGAAGCGTTGATGAGAGGGAGAGAAAGAGAGAATGAGTCAGCAGCTGCTTTCACTCTCTCCCTCTCTAAGGACAGATGTTTTCCTAAGATTAATATTCCCACTCAGAGTTTATTCGTCTGTGCTATCCCCACACTCACCAGGTGATTTCATGCTTCGTGAGCAGCCAGAAAGCCCCCTTTTCCTGCAGCCAAGAGTCCAACCTGTCACAGATTTTAATAAATGATATTGATAAACCTCTCTTGTGGGACTGAGCGTAAGGCGAGTCTAAATTTAGCCCATCACAGAGCAAGCATTGATCTGACTGTTTACGCACTCACTGCGTTTCTTCATCAATTATTAACCTGTGGAAATCTTTACAACTAATGCCTTTTTCAGATCAGTCATAATTAACTCATAACCAGTTGTGGGCACCTTGTTTTGTGCTAAAGGCACCAGCAGTCATTACAGCTAGCTCCATTCACTGTGGTCTTAATTGGTCACAGATGTGATAGGTGGCAATGAATTATAAATCACTGATTCCACTGACGTCTTACAGAGGAGTATGGTGTCCTGTTTTCTCAGTCCACAGGTAATAGAATGGGCTTTAGAAATTAAGTATGAGTCTGTGTCATTGATCTGTGGGAGGTCATTTTCTAGCATGAGAATGGTTGATCAAATTTCAGACGTGACTGTGTGTGCACCTTGTATTACGTGCTTAAGATTATGCGTGTATCTTCATGTGGAAGTGATCAGAGTTTATTCTTTACCTTTTGTCCTTTGAGACTGGACCTTTAAATCCTCAGACATAAATGGATTGCCTTGCATCTGATAATTATGTCTATATCCAGACCCCTTTCTCACTCACCTACAACCTGCCCTGACTACAAATCCTTTGTTCTATACCATCAGAAGCCCCATTTACATCTTCTACCTACCAAACTTGTGTTTTCACATAGTATTGAATGATTCAGATCTGATTTTTGCAATTACACTTTTCTTTCTCACGTGCAGCTTTAAGGTCTTTAGCCCATCTGCTTCATTAGGTATACCTGTTCCACTGCTCGTTAACACAAATATGTACTCAGCCAATCGCATGGCAGCAACTCAATGCATTTAGGCATGTAGACGACCTGCTGAAGTTCAAACTGAGCGTCAGAATGAGGAAGAAAGGTGATTTAAGTGACTTTGAACGTGGCATGGTTGCTGGTACCAGACAGGCTGGTCTGAGTATTTCAGAAACTGCTGATCTGCTGGGATTTTCCCACACAACCATCTCTAGGGTTTACAGAGAATGATCAGAAAAAAGAGAAAATATCCAGTGAGCAGCAGTTCTCTGGGTGAAAATGCCTTGTTGATGCCAGAAGTCAGAGGAGAATGGCAGGACTGCTTGGAGCTGATAGGAAGGCAACAGTAACTCAAATAAACACTTGTTATAACCAAGGTATGCAGAAGAGCATCTCTGAACGCACAACACATTGAAACTTGGAGCAGATGGGCTACAGCAGCAGGAGACCACATCGGTTGCCACTCCTGTCAGCTAAGAACAAGAAACTGAGGCTACAATTCACATAGGCTCACTAAAATTGGACAACAGAAGATTGGAAAAAATTGCCTGGTCTGATGAGCCTCGGTTTGTTCTGCTACATTCAGATGGTAGGGCCAACATGAACAACATGAAAGCATAGATTCATTCTGCCTTGTATTAATGGTTCAGGCTGGTGGCGGTGTCATGTGTGGGGAATATTTTCTTGGCACAAATTTGGCCCCTTAGTACCAACTCGTTTAAACACCACAGCCTAACTGAGTATTGGTGGTGACCATGTCCATCTACATTGTACCCATCTTCTGATGGGTAACGCACCATGCCACAAAAGCAGAAAACTCAAAGTACCTCAAACTGGTTTCTTGAACATTTTCTTGACACTGAGTTCACTGTACTCAAATGGCCTCCACAGTCACCAGACCTCAATCCAATAGAGCACCTTTGGGATGTGGTGGAACGGGAGATTCACATCATGGATGTGCAGCTGATAAATCTGTAGCAACTGTGTGATGCTGTCATGTCAATATGGACCAAAATCTCTGAGGAATGTTTCCAGCACCTTGTTGAATCTATGCCACAAACAATTAAGGCAGTTCTGAAGGCTAAAGGGGGTTCAACCCAGTACTAGCATGGTGTACCTAATAAAGTGTCTGGTGAGTGTATTGAATATTGTTTCCTAAACAGCATTGTATTCTGTTTTTATTTTATTTTTACTGGTTGCCTTGAGTGTAGAGAAATTGAAGTGTGCTTTAACAATCACGGCAGGGACATCAACATCAAACAAAGGTATAGTTTCAGTTACAGTATTTGAGTGGTTTTGCACTGAGACAGTGAGAAGTATGGAGAGAAATCCAGCTATAAAAGCCATCCTTTTATCATTTTATCATCACTGATCGGCTCCAAGTCTGTGTACAAGACAAAGTTCAGATATAGACAAGTATCCCTGCTAGCAGCTTTGTGAGGCTACATTTAGACAATGCAGTGTTCTGACTTAAAACATAATGTGATACACTGTTCCCAAAACACACTTTAAAGGTTTTTTAAACCTCTGTAAGAGAGTATGTACTAATGATCCAGTCTTTCTGATACTCCAGTACTGGACAGTCATTATCTCCATTGTGCTACAGTGCCACATTTCCCTCATGTTTGGCTGCTGATGGTTTACTGTCCCTTAATTAAACAAGCCATGCCTTCTTTTACTGGGCTTATTAAACAAGACAAATGAGACAGACGGCATAGTTAACCTTTGAAAGATATCTTTTTGTCTCCCAGTAATCCTCACTGTTTTTAGTGTACTGTGCATAGTCTTGCATAATGATGGCACAGTCTTGACCTTCAATGTATCTGTTACCAGTAAGAAGCAGTAATTGAATTGTAGAGTCAAAGCACCTGGTAGTCCATTTGTTCTCGATGTTAATTCTCTTTTGATGTTGGCAGCGTTTCTTCATGGCCGCTGACGCATGTGCCTAACAACAATATTGATCAAACAGATCTGCACCCTCAGTGACTGCTACATGCAGACTTATTAAAAATTAATAAAGAAATCACATTTCTTTTATTTGTTTTTCACAGTTCAGTATTTTAGACTGAGTCAGAGTGGTGTTGATTTACATGAATGTTTTTCACACTGTACTTGAGTATGTAGGTGGAGAAAAACAACCAAAACATTTCTTTTGCTTTTGTTGTTCTATTGTTACATTGGATTACATTATACTGTATTTTCTTGTTTTGTTCACTATAACTATACAACATAATATTCACAATCATCATCATGACTATCTAATTACTGAACTTTATGACTAAACTGCCCACTACATGCCTACCAGTGATGTGAACTGATTGCATGTGTGTGTTCAAAAGCCGTCTCTCTGCTCCGTGAGGAAGATTAGGGTGGACAGACACTAATCAACTGCCAAGCAAGACCAAAGTGATGGATAGAGAGAATGAGAGAGAGGTTTGCATTTAGAGTAGGACAAAGCAGGAAGACGGTGGTTGGAGAAAGAGGCTGAGAAGGAGAAAGAGGGAGAAATATCTCTGTAGAGAGAGAAGAGAGTAAATGGTAAATGGTAAATGGACTGGTACTTATATAGCACTTTTCTACTCAAATTCTGTGTACTCAAAGCGCTTTAACTACAGGCCACATTCACCCAGTCACACATACATTCATACAGCACTTTTATCTATACTTAAGTGCTTACTAACATTCACACAGACACTCACACTCCGATGAACGCATCGGGAGCAACGTGGGGTTCAGTATCTTGCCCAAGGATACTTCGGCATGCAGACTAGGGGAGCCAGGAATCGAACCACTGACCTTCCGATTAGTAGGCGACTCGCTCTACCTCCTGAGCCACAGCCGCCCCTTTGGTTCAACTTGCTGCTCACTTTTTCAATGATCTTTATGCAACCTTTATGATTTGTGAAGTCTTGACTCAGACTACATTTAAATACTGGTGATATTCTGTCATCTTTTTCAGATTGTGTGGATTATACCTCATGCAGCTAAATCAAAGCCAACTAAATGTTTCTTTTGTACAGATTTTTATGTATGAAATAAAGAATCTGCTTTAAATACAAGTTACTATATTATTACCCAGCAGGCTTGTCACTGACTTGGCTCAAACAAAGCTGCAGCTAGCCCAAACCTGCAGGCATCCTCCCAGCAGCAGACCGGAACCACAATCTGTCACCACCCCGACACCTACTGTAGTACAGTGCAGCCCTGTGCAGCTTGCACAACCTCCCCTGCCATCCCTCATGTCTCCCCAGCCTCCATCAATTCCTCATACAACCTTTAGTGCACCATTTCCACAGGTCTTCCCTCGAAGTGTTCGTTATCCTGACATCGACTTCATCTGTCATATACGTCTACTGGTAACTGAAAGCTACCAAAGTAAAAGCTTCAAAAATACATACATGCAATATTTAGGTACATTTCAGCTGACAAAGAAAGTCCCAAAATGTGTTGTCCCTATTCTAAAATTAAGACTGATGACGTGATTGTCACACTCACTAAACACCAATGAAGGGTGTCACAGTGTTGCATAAAGCACCTCAGAAAGGGTACGCTTTCAATCTGAGAGGGAGGTTTGGAGCAGCAGTAACTCAGGTTTATGTGAAGGGACATGATGGAAAATGTAAAGAGAACAGTGAGAAGTAGCGGGCAAACTGAGGGTATAGTAGCCACTACGGACAGTGCAGCATTTGTGGGCGTAAAATTATTTAAACTCTATTGTTCTGTAAGACAGGCAAAAATCCAGAAATGGTCAAAAAAGCTGTTTTCCTTAGGTAGATGAGAAATGTCAAGAAAAAGAAAAAAAAAGCACACACCAACTCAAAATCCTTTCGAGAAAACCAACATTTTGCATCAGTATTAATATATAAACATGTAAATATAGTAAAACCGGGAGAAGAAATGTCCGTAGAGACATTTATTATGCTGACTGAGTGAGTTTGCAGAAGCTGTCTCTATAGCTTGGATGTTGGAAAGTTGCAAAAATGCCCAGCAAATGATAAACATTTCACAGTGAAGCCGACAGTAGTAACTGTTGTAGTGTGAGGACCATTTGAAACTAAGTGAACAGAAAACGTGTACTGAAAACCATTGTGTACTGTATTTTATGTATTTTTTAATGTATTGTATGCTGAAATGGCCACAAACTGTTGACACTGAAAAGCAGATGCAGCGACTCTCTCCATCATTAACTCTTTGATGTGATTATTATGATCAGATTTCATAATCATAATTTCCTTTTAGGATGAGGACACAGGTGGAAAGAAAGATGGATGGAAAGGTTGAACAAAATTAAATCTGGTATAACTGATGTGAGTGAGTACTGTAATTACTCTCATTAACAAGATCATTATCTTCAATAGCTCCCAAGAACTGATTGTCAGCTAGTCGAATTCTGTTCCTTGTTCACAGCTTCTTCAGTACTGTCTACCTGCATGTTTGTGCTTGCCTTTTAAAGGAGGGCTGTTGTATTCCTTACTAAAAGAAAGGTCTGGATGTATTCAGCAGCTGTGAGTGGCTTTAATAGCGACAGACTGCTGCAGGGCTGACTGACCTGGCCCACTTAGCAAGAATGAGCCCATGTGCAGTTTCCTGATCTAACCATAACCCTGATTCAGGAGGGAGCCTATAACAATTTGCCCTAGGTCATAACTCGCTGTTGGGTTGCTGAGAGGTAAAAACCGAACAGCTTTTCTCCCTTCGGCTGCGGTCACGACCTGTCAGGGCACAGGAGCCCTGCACATATCAGTGTATCCACTATGCAAAGCTGCCACTGTCATCACCCATAGCACCATCATGCTGACATCTTCCGTGAGGTTGGACCTAGTCAGACACTCCTATAGTACTATATTGCAATATTGCTATTGATGCTGCTTGGTCATAGGGAAGTTAGCTTAAATGTCCCTTCAAGGGAGAACCATTTGAAGACATCTTCCAAAAGAATGGTGGATTTTTTTTTTGATCCAGGGCAGTAACCAAACCTTAATGATTAGTCTAACAGTTGATTTTTTTAAAAAAAGTGTATTATTTCGTTTAATAAATGTTGAGGTGATGCCTACAGATGTTTTGTTCAGCCAGCAAAGGAAAGCAGGAAATTCCTTAATGGGAGGAGCTAACAGCTGCTTAGCCCATTATTTTCTGTCAATTTGTTTTTGACAAATTGATTAATCGATTAACTGAACAGTTGATTCAGCTGTAATTTGATCCCTCACTCAGAAATCACCTCTCATGCTCTGCCTTTATAGAGTAGAGCATCAGGGTGGAGAATAAACCTCGCACATCAGCAGACTTTATTTGCCTCTTTATTTTTGACAGCAAAAGAAAGTCACAGAACCTGAACATGTACCAAGTACACCTATTAAAAAAAATGAATGAATTCTAGAATGAATTCCAAAAGCAGACTCATGAATCTGCAGTAAGATATGAGCCCTGGGAGTGTGGGACCTGACAAGTGTTGAAGGTGGTGGGGATGGTGGGGGTGGGGAGGTAAAAGCTGGTAGACCAACTGGATCATGGCTGGTGCACTTTAAGTGGGCTAAGATAGGCCAGGTAGGCTTAATCCAGGAGGAGTTGATGGTGGAGAACTTGGCAAGGAACAGGCACACTGATGAGTGGTGGAACAAGACTTCAGGCAAAGAAATAAAACAATTACTCACAGCTCAAAAACACAAATACAAGGAAACAAGTGAGAGGCCGTAGTGTTATTACCCCATAGAAAGATTCAAACATCTAGTGGGGAATGATGAGATGATAGATAGATGCCACTATAGGCTCAGACTACTGCAGGACTTCCTGTGTTACATTGTGAGACACTGAACGTTTCTTCTCTACTCACCTCTTTTCACTCCCCAGGTGTTTATATACCACTGCTGTACGTCATTAATTGTGTCTTTTGTCTCCCATAGTGTGCGTTCTGTCCTGTCTCCCTACACTCTCCTTTTCTTTTCTCCCTCACCCCCAACCAGCAGCTGGTCACAGCAGATGGCTGCCCCTCCCTGGGCCTGCTTCTGCCATAGTTTTCTTCCTGTTAAAAGGGAGATTTTTCTTCCCACCGTCACCAAGTGCTTGCTCATAGGGGATTGTCTGATTGTTGGGGTTTTCTCTCTAAGACTGTAGGGTTTTTACCTTACAGTACAAAGCACCTTGAGGTGACTGTTGTTGTCATTTGGCGCTATATAAATAAACTTGAATTGAATTGAATTGAATGGATGAGTGTCAGGTGTGCCAATTGATTGGCAGAAAGGTGGGAATGTGTCACCATGCCCACAGACAGGGCAACATAGGAAACATGAGGAAGGCACAGAAAAGAACAGAGGACAACAATGAGGAAGAGGAGGAAATACTGCCAGGATCATAACAAAACAGATGTAAGAACAGTAAACTCGACTGCCCATGTGCTACAACAATATCGATGAAAGCAGGGATTGATTGGCTTGATGATATGAAGATATAGGTATTATATTCCAGTATTAAACTTGGTGTGCTCAGTTGTAAGATAAAATGTTTTAAAGAAGATCATGCAGTTATTTGGATTCTTACATAAAATGCACGTAGGTTTATGTGAATGTGGCAAATTGTAGCTTAACATAAAGCCATTGGAGGCTTTACTTAATGCCAACCAGAAGACAGGACTGTTTTCACCACCTTCTAAAACAATACTTTACTAGTATTAGACAACTTGCAATATAATCTGATTAGTATTTAAATTTTAGTTTGCCAAATTTGACATTTGCAGGATGTGTTTCAGAGTTTAATAGCTGAGGGTCAACGGCCAGTCCTGCCCACATTTACCTTAGGCAACAGTATGTGTGAAAGTGCAGGGTCTGCTTCTCTTGTCTTGGATATTCTATAATAGCTGTGATCCAGACTTCAAAGCAGTGGTACAAGAGGTCCACACATGAACTGTGGGTAGAATTTTACGCCACTTCCAAGCTCATTTCTATTCTCATCAGGCTTGTTTACGTATTTACTGACTGAACTTTCACTGTGAACAACCCCCCCAACGAGTTCACGGTTGAATTCTTTGCACTCCTGATGTTCCAAAAATATCTTTTTACGTCACAGCTGCTCAGATTCATCATCACATCTTCTCCTCTCACCTCATTTTCCTCCTCTCACGTGAGATATATCTGTTTTCGTCAGTCACTAAATTAAAAATACCCCTGCTGTGGCAGGCTTTTGACAGAGAGCCTGTACTCCAGCTGATTCTCATCTCATTTAGTTTTTACTTTCAGCTTCGTCAGATGTCTGCTCTCTGCTGATGAGAGCAGTCTGCACTTTCATCTCCACTTTAGTTGTTCTTCCATCTGTTATTTTAAGAAAGTGTGCAATGGATTAGTTCACCCCCTGAAAAGCCTTTGGATTAAGAGGTGTGGAAGATGACAGAGAGGATGAGGGAAAAGAAGAGGATGAAGAGTGGGGAGGCAGAAAGAACAGAATAAGAGGAATAAGAAAGAGGAAGTGATGTGAAGAGCAAAAGAGGGAAACACTAAGTGAGCAAAGATTTTATTCCTCTTGGTGTTGGGTATTCAACATCTGTGAAGCTTCAGGTGCAACAGTTTGTGTTGCATGTCTTCTTGGTTGGCTGTTACGTGTTGTTTATCATATTTCTGTTGGCTCCTCTGGAAAACACTGAAACTGACTCGCTGTTGCTATGCGACTGTTTAAAACTGTTTCAAACCATTTTTGAACCCTTGCGATCGAAAAATTCAGCACTGAAATCTTCAAAACCATCAGTACCCTGCATGCTGAGACTGAATGTGTGAATACCAAAGAGCGCTGTCAAGAAACTTTGACTTTCTATTACAAACAAAGGCAAGAAAAAGTCACTGTGGGCAGGACTGCTTTGTGAGTTGCCTTTAGGTCTGTCATTGATAGCTTTTTTAGTGCAGGGTCATTCCATAAAAAATCAATCAAATCTGGAAAAAGTTCCCACCTTTCCCCTCAAAATCAGCTGGGGTTTCTTTTGTACAATAACTTTAGTGTATTTAATGAAGCAATGTGAAATTTACAGGCCCTCGAAGTACACCGGAGTGTGTCCTGTACAAGAGGCAGGGTACAGGACCTGTACAGGTTGCCAGTCTGTTGCAGGGCTAACACAAAGAGACTGACAACCATTCACACCTACAGCCAATTTAGAATCACCAATTAACCTAACCCCACTAAGTGCATGTCTTTGGAATCAGGGAGGAAGCCAGAGTACCCAGAGAGAACCCACACAGACACGGGGAGAACATGCAAACTCCACACTGAAAGCCAGAAAGCCAGCCAGATAGTGGATTTGAACCTAGGACCTTGTCGCTCTGAGACAACAGTGCTAACCAATGCGCCACTGTGCTCCCCCAGTACATTCATGATTGTCAAAATATGACACAGGGCACCTCCAGCCGGTGTCCATCACCAAGCTTTCACCATTCATTGTTTACTATTTCTTTCATTTGATAGTTATAACATAATATTTACAGTACAGAGGATTAAATTTATGTGCTGGAGCCTGCACTGTCTACTTAGGTTTTTACATAATAAAAATATACAGTTTTCAGTATCATAAATACCACATACAGAAAATACAATAAAATTCACACACCTCCAATCAAACGACTGGTCCAACATTACTCTAGAAATGGCAGAGATCGTGTTTATTTCAGTAACTATGCCAAAAACCAAGCTGACTGGTTATGAACTGTTAATACTGTAGCTACAAGCTTCTATGGTCTTTCAGCCTGCTAGATGTGCTAACATGTCAACTGCAGGTGTCTCGACTCTGACTGCCAACCGTGTGCACTCGACTCGGTCATGTTCCTACCTGGCCAGTCTGATAGCTAAGTTAACTAATGTTAAATGTTAAAATTAACAAAAGAAATAATATGATGCCAGTGGAAGTGACATTATGCAAATCCACAGTTAAGGCTAGCCTGGCAGCAGTAGTTATTTAGCATTATATTTAATTATTATTATCTGGTCCACTCACCACCGTCGTGCTTTTTAAAAAAAAATTGACCTCTTCCGCTTTTTTCTTCTCTTTTTTTCACTCCCAGAAGGATAACTCCTCTTCATCTTCACTGTATGGCTTTCATTGTTGTCATGGTTGTTTTAAACAGAATCATTCACACCACTTGCAACGGGAAGGAGTGGAGTCAGGTGGGGCCCCCTTGGGAAGGTCAGGTTTCTCCTGCAGACTTTGCACATTACCACTACGCTAGTTTAAGGTTTGTCAGCCCTCGGGGGCCCCCACTGACCTGGGGCCTCAAGCAGTTGCCTGCCATGCCTGGTGGCATGTGGTGCCTCTATGCATGGTGATATGAACCTAGAAAGTTTACTCAAAGTGTACTTTTTAAAAGTTTTCTTCAGTGAATTTTCAGAAAACAGATAAAACATCCAGGGTACCAGTGCTTGCTTCTGTTCCTCTATGTCACAGACATTAAATTGGTGGAGTCTCGCAACGCTAAAATAATGTTAACCATTGTGACACTTGAAGTGGTAGTTAAAGTGATTTTTTTTTTAAAGTTTTAAAGAGAGCTTAAATACATTTTTCAGTCCTGAAAATTTAATGTGGCTAGTTCCTGTACTTAAGTACTTTATTAGGGCTTCAAAATGCTGTAAGAAATATTGCAAATTAAAAAGGGCAAAATTTTGACCCTTCTATGGAATTTGAGGGCCTGTAAAATATTATAATATAATATTATAATAAAATATTTATAGTATGAAGGAAAAATGTTGCATTGCTTATTTAAGGCTTACGCATCATCTTATCCTGAGGGTTTAGGTGTGAGGCATTCAAGGATTTCAGGCATCGCACTGACTTGGTCACAGCAAGCTGCAAA
>VUQI01060806.1:0-10409 GCA_015106735.1 Paratilapia polleni
AGTTTTAAGCCTAATCTTAAAAGTAGAGAGGGTGTCTGTCTCCTGAATCCAAACTGGGAGCTGGTTCCATAGGAGAGGGGCCTGAAAGCTGAAGGCTCTGCCTCCCATTCTACTTTTAAATACCCTAGGAACCACAAGTAAGCCTGCAGTCTGAGAGCGAAGTGCTCTATTGGGATAATATGGTACTATGAGGTCTTTAAGATATGATGGGGCCTGATTTTTCAAGACTTTGTATGTGAGGAGAAGGATTTTAAATTCAATTCTGGATTTAACTGGTAGCCAATGAAGAGAAGCTAATATGGGAGAAATATGGTCTCTCTTTCTAGTTGCTGTCAGTACTCTCGCTGCAGCATTCTGGATTAACTGAATGCAGCTGGGGCCATTCAAGCTTAGACATGAGCTGTTTTAGCAGTGTGAGAATTCACTCCACAGCAGAACAGCAGAGGTTCAGTTTTCTGAGTCAGCACAGATACAGATATGGGAGTCAAGTAACCTGACTCTAAACCCAGGGTAAATAGGTTCAGTGAATGTAGTGTTGAAGGTGTGCAGGTGGACCAGTGTGCCTGAGATGACATTATAGAAGGACACAGTGCCAGTAGGACAGTCCACATACACTGCTACTTTGTGACAGACAGAGGAGGAGGGGGCAGGAATGGCTCTTGATTTGTAATTGTGAGTCGCAAAGTATTCACCCTGATCGCAGTACAGACTCCAGGTCTGATCAGTCCTCCCAAACCTGCTGTCATCCCCATTTCCTTTCCGTCTTATTCCTCTGTAAGCCACTGCAATATGAACCTCTCCACTCCACTCGACCTCCCAGTAACAGCGACCAGTCAGACTGTTAGTGCACAGCAGCTGAGGCCAGTGATCAAATCTGTCAGGATCATCAGGATATGACTGGTCCTCTTCTAAGTGCACCACCTTCCTGTTGTTTTCAGATAGTTTGAGTTTTCTGTATACTGTATTTAGATCCACTGTCAGTTCACAGAAATCTAATGGGGAGAATGAGACAAAAGATATGCCATGAATATCTGCAACTCTAATCATTCAATTGCTAAACATTAATTATATCCAAACTACAAGAGTTAACATGGCCTATAGTCTGAAGACATTGTGGAATGAAGGGAATGGAATCATGAGTAGAGATTAGCAAGGGAATTAAATACATTTTAATACATCTACAGTAAAAAGAGGAAATACGGCATGCAACAAAATAAGTATAACAATGTATAACTACAAGCCTGAAGACTTTTGCATTCACATCTAAGTGTCCACTACCAGAATTACACACCACCCCACAGGATGGTTAGTCATGGGATCATGTTGTTTTCTCTTATACCCGGTGAATATCACTTTTTGCACTCATTATAGTCAAGTTCACATGCAGATAATCACTATTTCCTCTCACATCAGAACTTTGTGGTTTAAATTCCCCCACTTTAACTCCCCCCTGTGTGTTCTTAAGAACTCCCACTCTATGGAATTAAGGTTTCATAGGGGATCCACTCAAGATAGTCCGAGACAATGAGGCCATATAGAGCTGTAGCCCATATGACACCTGTAGATTTTTATTGGTACTTTGTGGATCTGGTGGCAGTCTATGGTGGAGGCTTTGGCTGTCTCATTAACAGTTTCCAAAACTGGTTGTAGGGACATGGAACAACACTTCTCCAAAGTAATGTGAGGTTAAGAGACAGTGGCTAGATATAGTCATACTCACCTCAATACACAGCACTGGTTCAGAACTGATCACCTAGAGAGGGGCTGGACTTTGACTCTGGAGTTTCACTGACCATCCCCATCTCCTCAACACCATACGTGCCTGTACACTGGGTTTGTCCCCAGTGGATGAGAGAGTTGCTTGGACTGTTGTGACTGGGATGAACATATCTCCTGATCTAGTGTTCTTTTGTTGGACTTCTGTGCTAATAACAGTTTGACCATAACAAGCAGCTCAGGTGAAGAGAGTAGCTGAGCTGTCAGCTGATAACCATCTGATGGTGAGTTGGATCAGATGGTGGGGGAGGATATCAAACAGGCCTGCACACTCAGACATAAAGTGAGGGTACACTTGGAGCATTGGGCAAAGGTCTGGGAGATCCTCAACCACCACCTGCAGCAGAACTTTGACAGAATTCTCAGGGAGGCTAAGGAAATGAAGTCTGAATGGACCAGAATGGATGCACCTCCATTTTTGGGGTGGCAACAAAGAGCTGTGTCTGTAAAGTGCCAAGTCCCTGTTGGACTTGTCGTCATTTGTAAGAAGGAAGCATGTGTCGCATCATCAAGGTTATCACACACATCAGTGTCCCTTTGAAGGCCTATACTAGGGTACAGGAGGGTAGAGTCCACTCGGTAGTCAAACTCCATAATCAGGAGGAACAATTTGGCTTTAACTTGGTCTTGTAACACTGGACCAGCTCTTCACCTTCTTGAGGATACTTGAGGGCACAAGGGAGTTTGCTCAACCAGTCTACATTAGACTCCACCAGGGCTGCCCTTTGTCACGGATGCAACCAAGTGTGAAGCATCTGGGATGGGAATTAGCACCTCCAAGCCTGAGGCCATGGCTTGCAGGTGGAAATTATTTAGACACTTGCTGACTCAAATAAAAAAGTTTAAGCATCTCTGAATCTTGTTGGGAAAGAGTTTAAGATATTGTCAGTCAGTTGTCTGTGCAGCTTCTCCAGTGATGCAGACAACTTTACTGGTCTTTACTTCATAAAGAACCAAATCAAGCAGGTAAAGTGATGTTTTGTTTTGGTTTTTTTTATGGCTGTGCTACCCACAATAGTGATTTTTTTTGTTTTTTACCTATGTTAATCTTTCTTGGAACTGATTGTTTCAATACCTTCACTGTGATAGTATATAGTATAATACAACAAGATTTAAATGCAAGATGTCACTGATTCTGTTCCCTGGAGTTAAAAAATGCACTTACATTTCTTTAGACCTGGTTTCAGCCATTGTACTCCACAAGGCTCCATCCTGAAATTGACAAAAAAAATGAAGGATGTCAGAGCACATAATTATTCATATTTCCCTCCTCTACATAAATAAAGTTGCACTTTTTCTTTTATTTGCTATCCGTTTTGTTATAAGCACATAAAATAACAATTATTAGCTTGCCTACTATCAAACACAATGACTTACAGTATGACAGAGAAAATGTTTCCAGCCCTGCATCGACTTCTGCTTACCTGAGGGTGTCCAGTTTCCAGTGCGAATCCTCCACTAGAGCAGACAGCATCTTCATTCCTGAGTCTCCCGGATGATTGTAGCTCAGGTCCAGCTCTCTCAGATGGGAGGGGTTGGAGCTCAGAGCTGAATTCAGAGAAGCACAGCCTTTCTCTGTGATCAGACAGCCTGAAAGCCTGCAAATACAATACAACATACATGGCACATTGTCTGAATGAGCTACTTTGAATTTGGTATATGTTCAGTTGAACAAACAGATTCTGAACTTGCCTTTACTTTTGAAAAGAATGAAATACTTTTTTTTTTTTTTGGCTCCATTTTGGACAAGCATAATGATAATTAAATTAATAATAATTAAAATATCAGAATCCTCTTAAACAAACAGAAAGCTGATGTAACCTGAGGGTTTCAAGTGTACAGTTTGGACTTTTAAGCCCATCACACAGCAGCTCCACTCCTGAGTCCTGCAGGTTGTTGTTACTCACATCCAGCTCTCTCAGTCTAGAGGACTGGGAGCTGAGAACTGAAGAGAGGGCTTTACAGCTTTTCTCAGTGAGGTTACAGCTGGTCAGCCTGGAAATAACATCAATGAAAAAAATCAGAAAGCATCTTTAAATCTGTGATGTTAAATTCTTGGAAGGAGCACAGATTTACATTGATTCATATTGGTTACACACTTACAAAGCTTTCTTGGAGGTGCTGACCACTGGCAGCAGCTTCAGCAGAGCCTCCTCAGAAGCCGAGTATTTCTTTAGGTCAAACTCATCTAGATCTTTGTCTGAAGACAATAGGATCGAGACCAGAGCTGACCACTGAGCAGGAGAGAGATCAACTTCAGACAAATTTCCTGAGCTCAGGTGACGTTGGACCTCCTTCTCTATAGAGTCATCATTCAGTTCATTCAGGCAGTGGAGCAGATTCATACTTTTTTCTTGAGAGAGATTCTCATTCATCTTATTTTTTATATACTGGATTGTTTCCTGATTGGTCTGTGTGGTGCTACCTGTCTGTGTCAGCAAGCCTTGTAGGAGAGTCTGATTGGTCTGCAGTGAAAGACCCAGGAGGAAGCGAAGAAACAAGTCCAGGTGTCCATTTGGACTCTCTAAGGCCTTGTCCACAGCAATCTGGTAGAAGTGTCTTACTGAAGACTCTTCAGTCTGCACTGAGGCTGTTTGTTCTTCTTCCAGCAGGTTGACACCAGAGTTGGTGAATGTCAGATGGACATGAAGAGCAGCCAGAAACTCTTGAATGGTCAGATGGACAAAGCAGAACACCTTCTCTTGGTAGAGCCCTCTTTCTTCTTTAAAGATCTGTGTGACCACTCCTGAGTACACTGAGGCCTCTCTGATATTGATCCCACTCTCTGTCAGGTCTGATTCATAGAAGATCAGGTTGCCTTTCTGCAGCTGCTCAAAAGCCAGTTTTCCCAGAGCCTCAATCATCTTCTTGTTCTCTGGACTCCAGTGTGGATCTGTCTCAGCTCCTCCATAATACTTGATGTTCTTCACTTTGGTCTGAACCACCAGGAAGTGGATGTACATCTCAGTCAGGGCCCTCGGCAATCCTCTCCACTTTCTGGTTTTTAACAAATTTTCCAGAACTGTAGCAGTGATCCAGCAGAAGACTGGGATGTGGCACATGATGCGGAGACTTCTTGAGTTTGTGATGTGGGAGATTATGCTGTTGGCCTGCTCCTCATCTGTGAATTTCTTCCTGAAATACTCCTCTTTCTTTGAGTCAGTGAACCCTCTGACCTCTGTCACCATGTTTACACACTCAGCAGGGATCTGATTGGCTGCTGTAGGTCGTGTGGTTATCCAGAGGTGAGCAGAAGGAAGCAGTTTCCCACTGATGAGGCTTGTCAGCAGCACATCCACTGAGGTGGACTCTGTAACATCAGTCAGGATCTCAGTGTTGTGGAAGTCCAGAGGAAATTGACACTCATCCAGACCATCAAAGATGAACACAACCTTGAACTTTTCAAAGCTGCAGATTCCTGTTTCTTTGGTTTCAGTAAAGAAGTGATGAACAAGTTCCACCAAGCTGAACTTTTTATCCTTCAGCAGATTCAGCTCTCTGAAAGTGAATGGAAACAAGAACTTGGTGTCCTGGTTGGTTTTGCCTTCAGCCCAGTCCAGAGTGAATTTCTGTGTTAGGAATGTTTTCCCAATGCCAGCCACACCTTTTGTCAGCACTGTTCTGATTGGTTTCTCACTTCCATGTGAGGCTTTAAAGATGTCTTCACATTTGATTGTTGTTTCTGTTCTGTCTGTTTTTCTGGAAAATGTTTCAATCTGTCTGACCTCATGTTCATTGTTGACCTCTCCAGTCCCTCCGTCTGTGATGTAGAGCTCTGTGTAGATCTGATTCAGAATGGTTGGGTTTCCTGGTTTAGCAATCCCCTCAAACACACACTGGAACTTCTTCTTCAGGTTAGATTTAAGTTTTAAACCACAATCTGGATTAGGGTATTCTAAAGGAAAGCACAATAAATAAGGGCATTATAATTAAAAAAAAAAAAAAAGAGAGAGAGAAAGAAAGACATTTTTGGAAACAAATCCTCTTACTGCTCTGCAGACGAGCAGCCAGGTCCTCCTGTTTCATTCTCCGCAGGAAGTTAAGTGTGATCTTTAGAAATGCCTCTCTGCTGCTCCTCCTCTGCTCCTCATCCTCACCATCTAACATATCCTCATCCTTCCTCTGACTCTCTGAGGATTCTGGGTAATCTGGATTCAGTTCATTCTGCACCTTCTTTAGCTCATTCTTCACAAAAGTGACAATGTTGTCCTCCAGCCGCTGAAACAGAATGAATAACAAGATGTAAAATCATGGAAAATCAGATCTGTGTAGGACAGACAGATAATCCACTGGTCTAAAAAGCACAGAGAGAGAACTGAATTGAGGGAATGTAAAAAACCAAACAAACAAAAAATGCTGTACATGTACAGACCTTGAATATGGAGTCCAATTCGGTTTGATGCTGCTGGCCAGACAGAGAACTGGAAACATCTGAGCTCTCCTGACTGCATCTGTGGAGGCAGCATGAAGAATCACCAAACATTTTGTGGTTTCCACACAAATACTGTACAAACAACAGTCCGTTAGAGATGTTTTTGTTCTGTTGTGATCTTCTTGATGGAAACAAACACTACTGTTTTGTGATGTTCTGAAAGCAGCAGTCAGTGAACATGGTAACTATTAACTTAATTAAGAAGTTCTAGAATAAAATACTTTGATATTTAGATAGATGACAGACTTGGATTCAAACATCATACAGGCACTTTGTTTAGAAATTATGACAAAAACTTTGTTTCCTCCACAGAAACAGGGAACCAACTTCCCTATGTTTTGCAGTAGTGGTTATAGGCATGCCTCCAATCCAAAGCTTCTGGGTACAACTCTGCCCTCAGGTTTGTTACTTGCAATGATTTTCATTAGATGACTTATGTGAAAGAGTTGGATTGTCTCCTGTCTGTAAGCTGTGATAGCCAAGTTTTTCTTTTATCTATAAGATTGTCATTGGGAAGCTGTCATTTTGAAACACTTCTGTATGTATCTGTACAAGCACCTACATGTTTCTTTAAGTTTTATTATGTGTTTTGTATTGCTAAGTGCCTTTGCTTCTTGTGCAGTTTCTGTTGTTTGTATCCTTTTAAACTACTAAACACCATTGCAAATGGTGGCTAGCTTTCAATAATTTCTCAGGTTTTAATAAATTTCAGTTCCATATTGTTATTTCTGGACTCTGCTAGAGTGGCTTTGCATGATTCAAAGTTGAAAATAACCCTTGGGGCAGTCCCTCAACAAACAAGCCATTTTAGGTCCTCTTACTTTAAGGCAACTTATGCTTATAGGCATCAGCAGACCTATTAATGAACACAATTTATTTTGCTCAGCCTTTGTATAGACTCTGTAGATCTCTCAGTGCTCACATACAGTTTTCAAATCTGTCATGTCTTAAAGCACTAGTGCAGTGCCCGTTTAGAGAAAGTATAACCCATATTTTTTTTTTTTGCTAAAATTTAGTCTCCTAAAGACATCATATGCAAGGAGTCATACAGTTACTGTTTTGAAAAGAGGACAACTATAAGGATACATTCAGTGAATCTGTGTGTGTGTGTGTAAGTGTGCCAGTTCAAGAGGCTGTGAAGAATAGACAGAGTGAGTTGCAGCATTCTCAAGAAACACTCATCCAAAAACCATGAGTCAGCAACTGAAGCAATTTGTCACAGAAAACTAAAGACATAAAATAGAAGAAACAAAAACAAACCAATCTATCTTTGTGAAAATCAGTTTAAATCATAGTCATGAAATTTTTCGAAAGTTGGAAATTTTCGGGCATCTCACATTTTTTCATATCCATTTAAAAACCTGTTTGAGGGTTAAGACTTTGTTTTGGGGTTAGTGTGCACATCCACCATTATATATATATATATATATATATATATATATATCCCACTGTCAGCAAGTGATGCTGATTGTTTGGGTTTTCTTTGTAATAGTGTAAGGTCCTTATCTTACAATATAAGCACCTTGGAGTGACTTGGTGTGAATTGATGCTATATAAATAAAAACTGAATTGAACAAAATACCTCTCACCCAGTGACAGCTGGGATAGGCTCCAACACCCCGCAACCCTGGAAAGATGGGTGGATGGATGGACTGAATAAAGTTTTTTCTTCAATAATCAGCTAATCGAGCTACACTAAGTTTCAGGAAAATCTCTGTTGATACTCACAGGAACACCAGAACAATTATATGGTAATTTTTAAGTAAGTAACAATTTTTATCAGTGGTGTTCCAGCAAAGAAAAATATATAATTTTCTGATGTTCATGTAATTTTGGGATTGAATTCAACGACTTCATGTTTTAAAGAGAATGTTGTTTTCTACTTCCAGTTTTACTTTGACCAGGTTGCTGTCATTTTTTTTAAAGTTGTATGTCAGTCTTCTTCATGGAACTCTTAAATTTCAGGAGTAAAAGGGGAATTGTAATGGTCAGCTGTAAGGGATGATTAAAATTAACCTGTATCTTACTTCTCAACAGCAGAGGATTTTGGTCCTTTAAATTCAAGGATATCATCCTTAGACTGATCACTCCACATAGATAGATAGCTTGGTTCGGGTTCGGTTTCAGGTTCAGGGTCAGGTCCAGGTTTAGGTTCAGGGGCGTCTGGTTTCCGATGGCCCCTGGTAGAGAGAAAGGAAGACCATCAGATATGGAAACAAAGCTTTTAGCCTTCAGCTACAACAACTGCTAGACAAACTATGAAATACTTAAAGAAATACAGCAAGCCTATAAAGTTTGAAGCTCTTCGTTTTGAATGATTGTGTTCTCTTCAGTGTATTGGTTTTATCAGTGGTGTTCCTCCAAAGAAAAATATATAATTTTCTGATGTTCATGTAATTTTGAGATTGAATTCAACGACTTCGTGCTTCAAAGATAATGTTGTTTTCTACTTCCAGTTTTACTTTGACATACAACTTAAAAAATGACAGCAACCTGGTCAGTCTTTTTCATGGAACTCTTAAATTTCAGGAGTAAAATGGCAATTGTAAAGGACAGCTGTAAGGGACAATTAAAATTAACCTGTATCTTACTTCTCAACAGCAGAGGATTTTGGTCCTTTAAATTCAAGGATGTCATCCTTAGACCGATCACTCCTCATAGATACAAGGCTTGTTTCGGTTTTGGATTCAGGGTCAGGGTCAGGGTCAGGGTCAGGTTTAGGTTCAGGGATGTCTGTTTTCGAATAGCCCCTGGTAAAGAGAAAGGAAGATTATCAAGAAGGGAAACAAACCTTTTAGCCTTCCGCTACAACCTGTTTATAGGTCGATTACAGGGACGGATGCTGTCTTAAACCTGTTATCATCCATGCAGTCTGCTGAGTTGCACTATTTTTACATTTTATCATTATGGAGGTACAGTTTTGTTCATGTTTGCTGTAGTGTACCACAAAAATGGAACTTATCTAAGTAAATTAAGGGAGGTCTATAATAAAGATAATTTATTGTGCTCAGTCTCTGTACACTCTGTAGATAACCCTGACAGCAATGCTGAGTACTGTGTTGTAGGATTAATACTGGTAATCTGCATAAAAACTGAGTTGTTGAGTGGGATACCTTTTCATGTTGGTAAAACCAGCAGCCATCTGATTAAAGAGAGAAAGTGATAATCTTTTTAATATTACAGCAGCATTATGTCATCTTTAATATCTTTAATATTATAATGTATTATCTGAAAAATAGATGTAAGAAATCACAGATAGAATGATGGGTCTCCTTTTTTTTGAGACATCAACAAAACAGCAAATAGTGAGTTTTTGTGTGCTGAAGAGAGTATTATGAAACTGAAATCAAATCAAAGGTGCACTTACTCAACGTATTTCAATAAATGCTATCACCCTGCAGCTCTCTGCTGTCTGGATCAGGTCTGTCTGTGAAAAAGAGCTGAGTGTGATGAGTTGTGTCTAGTTGGTCTTCTCAGTCATCCACTAATTCTTCTTCATTGTGTTTGAAAAGTTGGAGATGTACAAAAATATATACGTCTTTCTTTTACAAACCCATTTCAAAGAAAGCAAATCAAGTAAAGCCTAGATTTAATTGAAAAATAATACAAAGGAAGCACAAAAAGGTTGACTTTTTTTAAAAATATGTGCTCATTTAGAATTTGATACTAGTAACATACTTCAAAAAAAAAAAAACAACTGGGACAGGAGTATGTTTGTCACTGTGCTGCATCACATTATTCTCTGTTGTAGGATCTCCGCTGTTCAGCAGCTTGGGGATTGGTTTGTCATGTTTTTCTTTCTCTTCACTAGCTGAAAGCTGTGAATTGCCGGTAGGCCAGTTTAGCAACTACAGCTGCCATAATATGTGCAGGATGTGGTTTTGAACTTCCACCAGGTGTGTGTTTGTGTTTTCAGCAATACACTTTTTTTTGTTGTTGTTTTTTCTACTCCCAACATTTGTGAAATATCTTGCACATCAGATTCAACATTAAATATCTTAGTGATGATTTTTTTTTTCTGTCTCAGCTGCAATTGTCAGCTAAAATGTAAGGTGCCTTGCTGTTTCCACTAAACTAATCTATGTCCACCTGGTAGTCACAAAATGCCACTGTGTCTGGTTTTATTTTAAAGCTAGATTAACCAGGTTGATGATCAGGGATTCACACTGCCAGAAATCTGTTACAGTAATGACTATGCTCA